>JZKD02S1931793.1:11782-28031 GCA_000966675.3 Picea glauca
GACTCAGTAAAGGGGTGCGGTTCCCTAGCCCTCATTGAGAGACAATGCTTCCTGGGTCAGTTTCAGGACATCTCGTCCAAACTCTACCTCATGGAGGCAATTATCAGACCCATAGTTCTCTATGGCTTTGAGATCGAGGGGTCGAGCTTGTTACAAACAAATTGGGCTAGGTTGGAGAGGGTCTAGACCCTACTTCTCAGGCGTATCATTTGCTGCAAGTGGACGGTTCCACAACCCATTATTCAACCAGAGTTCAATGTCCATCCATTCCGTCTTGAGGTCATCTTCCGCTTGGTCTCTTTCCTTAATAGAGTCAGATCTTTCAGAGACTCTACCATTGGTGGAGAGAGGTACCCCTACCTTGCTCTTTTCTCCTCGGAGGCTCTTGCTCAGAATCCCTCCTCAGGTCGTACACGTGGTTGGTTCTTAGAGGTGTCTTAACTTCTCCTATCGATGACTATCTCCCCAGAGCACCTCTCCCTATTCAGTTTCTCCCTTGATGCACCGTGCATCTTTTGTCGACTAGACAGGTATTGAATCAGGCTATCAAAGAGTACATCTATAGGAAATACGTTCAGGTCACTTGTACCTCACCTCCGATGAGCTTGGGCCTGAAGATGTCTTTCTATTTAGAGCATTTTTTGGAGCTGTAGGATGGCATTGTTGTCTACCCCCCTTATACACGCAGGCATTGGATGCTCTCACTCAGGATCCCTTTGGGAGAGCTACAGGTTGGATCTCATCTATTCCGGATTGAGATAGATCACCATATACCACGGTCGGATAGGATCTGCTAGATGTGCCATTTACAGGAGTTGGGGACTGAGATGCACCTCATCTTTAGGTACCCCATATGTTATGAGATTAAAGGACACTACCATTGCCTCTATAGGGACTTGGGGGCCTCACTCTCTACTTTCTTCCAATACCAGGACTAGAGATGCCTAACCCTCTTCATTAGGGATATTTTCAGCCACAGATCTCAGTTCTTGCACGTTATGCCCCCTTGGGATGACTAGGACGATTGCCTCATGCTTTCATCCATTAGCCCGGAGCAACAAGCGACGAGCAGAGCCCCAGAGTGCACAAGACAACATATTGATGAGACCTTGTGTCTCTCAACCTCTTCATCGGGGAGGAAGATCGTTATCATCGAGATTGGTTTAGAGGTGATGAACCATACATCAATCCATGCATCCTCAAAGAGATAGAGGTAGTATATTTAGACGGATCCAAAGCAGGGCGCCTCCTGCCTGTTAGACTACCTCCCAGACTCAGATGAGTTGCTAGAGATCTATCCAGAGTTTCTTTCTTTCAGCCTCGGATGCTAGGAGTATACCCCTCTCCTACATCCCCCCAGGATCACACGGACAAACCTCTCGATAGTTCCCAAGGACTCTTACAGTGAGCCAGGGCCCAGTTCGCCCGCCTCGCCCTTAGCTATCAAACTTGGGAGACCTTGATTGCCTCATCGTCAGACCTCTATCTCGCTCTCTCTCTTTTTCTCTCTCTGGACCAAATTTTGAGTCGAACATACTCACTTATATTTTGGATCACTGTACTTTTGTCACGGTTATATACATTTTTGAGGCTACACTACTTTAGGTTTCTTTATGTTATTCTCAGCGTCATCTAGGAGTTGCGTTTGCACTCCCACATTGTACTCATACTTGTTGTAATCTTCAGTCCCATTGACCTACTTTTGTGGTCATTCATTGGACATTAATAAAATTATCTTATCTTATTTTATCCTAAAATGGATTCATAAGCCTTTAAGCTCCTGTTAACCCCTAGATTTTCACCCTTGAAAATCTTGAGGGTTAAGAGCCAACATGCAACACTTTGGTTGGCATATTGAGATTTTCCTAGGGTTTTAGCACTTATGTTGATCAGGAGGTTGGTTCACACACGAGGCAGGTACATGATCCGTACATGGTTGCTTAGTTCAGAGTCACAGTCTACTTGGTTTCCATGCATTTTTGAGAGAGAGATGTATACATACAGGTGTTGCTACTTTTTAGGAGGCATGGTTTGAGTGTGTCTCTTGGCAGTTTGGGGTAGTTCAGAGCATACAGTATGAGTCCTTGCAGGATTCTAGGCCCAATGACACTTTTTTAGGGCGACATGCAAGAACTCGCTATTTTTGGTAGGAACTTTTTCCGAGAGCGCAGTGTTGATCCTTGAGGCATCCATAGGCCTTTGGACCTTTTCCCGGATGATGTCACCCAGATTACTATTTTTGGCAGGTTGAGCACCAAGGCCCGCATGACAGTTTTGATTGCATATTTGGATCCCTTGCGGAAAGACGAGATTAATGAGTATGAAGTCAAGGGTATTCAAATGACTTTATATTTTTGGCAGTATTTATGTGGCGGTTTCATCCCAATTATCCAGGGTGATGTGGACAGTTTTTCTAAAAGTAGGACCATGAATCTATTTTTAGAGGGCCCTATATTTAAAGGATTCTATTTTTAGAGGACCCTATTTTTAGCAGGTCCTATTTTTCGCTGCCTCTACATTTAGCAGGTCCATTCATCGTCCATGCAGTGTCAAGTGGCATTCTCAGAGGTCAACATGTGGCAGTCCTTCAGTCAGATGTGGCGCCCACCTAAGCTAGGGCACATGTTTCCAAAATTAGGGGGCGCATTGAGTTCACTTCAATCAACTCCATCATGCCAAGTTAACTGAGCGTTCACTTTTGTGTTGGCATCTAATTGTGGCCCTCTTTACTTCAGTTAACTTGGGCCCATTTTTCACTCTCATTCCCACTCACCTTCACTCCATCAACTTGCCCTCATCTTCCTCATGCAGTTAGGTGCATGGTCACTTAACTCAGACTAGCTGTCAGTTGACTTTCCTCATGCATTCCATGCGCCTCAGTTTGCCTTTCATTCACTCATTTAGCTCACCATTCACTCATTCATGCTCATTTAAACTCACACTCACACTCAGTCATCTCACTACTCTTCTCCACATCCACCTAGCCTCTATTCTTACCCTTCTCATGTGTCCCTCCTAACTCCTTGAGATATGCGCCCCCTCTAGCTATATATTGGAGGCTTGCCATGTGTTATTTCGTCGCTTCTTAGCAGGAGCAGCATAGTGTCTCTCTCATTCTTCTCTCTCTCTCTCTCTCTCTCTCTTGTCCAGTGGCGTGTCATTGAGCAAAGTAGTCATTGTATTGGTTGTGAGCTTGCCAACTATGGCACAACCAACCCACTCTTGTAAAGCTGGATCAATAAAGAAGCTTGTGTTTATTGTTCGAACCTCTCTTCTTGACGGTATTGTGGTGAATTTGCAAATATGATATGTCATTTCTGAACTATTTACTGTGATGGTATCAATCCTCTAAGTAGTTTTCTTTGCTTTTTTCCATTCTATTATCATTGTGCTAATTCTGCAGGTTCCCTCCAAGTGTGCTTGATCAATTTTTTCCACTGTTTTGGACTGCTTTACACGCTGTTGAAGGCAAAACAGCTCGCTGGTTTTTGAGTTTTCAGACCTTAAATCAGCCACAAGGGTGCTTCATTGCACCCAGGGACTCCCCCCCAGAGGCTAGCAAGGCCTAGCCCGGATGAAGAGGGGTGTAGCCTGTGACATCTGGGGCTATTTCTTCTTGAATTAGCCAAGTTTTTACCGCTGTCATAACAGGTTTATCAGCTCAGCTTGGAGGGTAGAAATTTGTGCTAAAAGCTCCTCACACCAATTCCTGTTTGTAAACCTGGGTGCCAAGGCAGTGTGCAAAATGTTTGACGAAATGTTCCAATGATTTTTTTTTTTTGTGTTTGCACAGCAGTATTGATTTAAATGCTTACATGCTGATTATAAATCCATAGTTGATAGCTGGGATATCTACTTTGAGTGCCTGGAAACAAATGTTTATTAGCACAAGGCTTGGACTCTAAATCTGGGTTCATGATCTTGCAAATTTTATTCTTACTAGTTAGCACTCAAACTGTTTGACAAAATGATTGAATGGATTCTCTCATAACTGTGTGATGAATTTTATGATTGTACTTCCATTTTAACTCTATAACGGATATTGAGGTCTCGAAAAGAATTCAGGTAACTTATTTGTTGTAAACCCATTCAAGCTTGGAAGACTGGACATCTTGTCTATCACCTATGTAGCAAAGAAAATATTCTATTCTACCCCAAAATACATAATTGCGAGGTTGTTACAAAATGTTTGATGTTTTCAATGTCAGCATAGCACAATTAGTTCCTTTTTGTTATTTGACAATTAAAGCAAAGTCAGTCACGCTTCAGCTTCCGATAATCACGGAATTATTGCTTTGTTTGGGTTTCTTTGACAAAGAGCAGAATTGTATATTGTTCTTGGTCAAAATTGAGAAGTATGATATGCTTGAGTTTAACATTATTTAAATTATGAGTTTACTACTCTAGTCTGAATTCACTTAAGTGTTGTAGAATTAAATTGCAAAAATCATTCCTCTACATCTGCTTGCTGTCTGAGACATCACCTTGAGACTGCTGTTTGCACACAGATCCAAAAAGATTCTCAAGAGCACCAGTTTAACAAATTCAAATACTCTGTTCTGTCCTGTTGTAATTCATATCTCTAAGTACTTTAGATCTCTAGCTATCATGCAAGCTTAGAAGTGTTTTGTCCTGTCTTTTATGCATGCAGACTTTGAAGTGGTTTAACTATAATAACGTTTCTTTTGGGAAATAGATGATTTGGATGAGGCATTGAGAGAGGTAAGTTGGACGAGTGTGTTGACTAGTATCTAGTATCTACAACATATCATTGGATTTCGTCCAGCTCCTAAAGACAAAACATTCCTTTGGGCACTTGCAAAATATAAATAGAGAAATCATATCATCTCTTTTACATTGGTCCCCCGCCCCACCAAGCCACAGTACAAGAGTTTCATCTATAGGGAAGCCCCCCTTCAGGTTACCAGCTTTCATCTGAGAAGTGGGATCTTAGCTGACAGTGGTTCCCCTCCTGAGTTGTCCTTGATTTGTCCTGAGTGTTGACCTTGCCTATTGAGCATGACAAATCAAGCGGTAACAATATGTATAACTAGATTGCAAAAAACAAGTCTGCACAAATTTGCACAAATCTTGCAAATTTTTTCTCCATCTCTTTTCTAATTAATTAGATATTGCAATTGCAGAACATTCGGACAAGTAAACAAAATAGCCAATATGTAAGTGCCAAAGAAATTATGATTGATGGAGTTTTAACAACAGATCTACAAATTTGATAGAGATCTTTAATTTTCCCTTTCACCAAGCTCTTACATGCAAATATATAATGAAATATTCCCCAAAATATATAGTACAACAATAGCAATTAAAATCAACAAGAAGTTAAAAGAACTAGGACCTTGTCTTTGCCATTGCACCTTCTAATGGATGTAGATCTGCAATTTTTTTAATGTAGGTAGTGTCACTATTCTCTCATGAATTGCTACCATCGAGCTTGAATTCCTCACCTTCCATGGAAAACTACCATGGAATTACCAGGCCCCTTAAGACTAAAGGAGCTTTGATACCATGTTAAGAAATATAATACACGATAGGACAAGAAAACTTTGAAACCATATTCTACACATTGTATTCATTGCGATGATACAATTTTATAATACATCAATGAAACCATCTCATAAACTAGATTTTTTCTCACACTGACACTTCATCAAGAGAAAAAGCAAGGAAGAGGCAAAATAAGATCTAATACACACCTAGGATAAACACTATATTCCATAATGTGAGATACATAAGGTGGTGTAGGACTTCATGATCATATAGGAGTCAGGCTAACACCAAGAAGGCCCCACTTCCATTTGACATGGACAACCACTCTTGAGTTTGTCATGTCACTTCTCTCGATGTCCTACCGAGTCCCTACTCAACCCCCTACCCTTGTCCCTTCCCCCCCACCTCTTGCTACTTGTTTTCCCTAGGGGTTATTGAGAGGGGTATCCGAGGTCTAAGTTCAAGTATAGTGGTTGATGGTGAGGGATTTCAGGTGGAATTCCTCAAACATGATTTGGTTTTTCTTACATCCCATGTTGTTGATCTCTTCAACCAAGTAGTTTGCTCAGGATTCTCCCCATCATGGTCTCAGCAAATCATCCACCCAATTTTTAAATTGGGCAGTAGTTCCAATCCAAACAATTGCAAAGCCATCATGATTGGGCACATTATGAGCCCTTCATGCAGCTGCCAAAAATGTGGCCAAAATGTTGTATGAGAATGGTTATATCTAATTAATTATTAGAAAATCTCCAATTTTTCATAATGTTACCGTGTCTTTTGTCTGTGATAAGGTGAATCCTATCCTTTATCTTTTTGGGGTTCAAAGTGATCTGTTTCCTTCTGGTTTTCTAATTCCCTTTGAGTTTGAGAGTTTTTTTTGTGGTTTTGCAAAGATTTCTGAGTTGCTTGGGATTTGTTTGGGAATTAGATTTTCTTGTACTCGAAAGAAGAAAGAAATTGTTAATGTACACTATTGATAAAATATGTGAAAGGGACTCAAATAATCATTTAGATGTTATTGAACATTACAAGACAAATCATCATATTTATGTGGTTCGTCTGTTATATGCTATTTAACATTACAAAATAAATAATCATGTCAATGGTTTTCCTGCTAAGACAAAAGATGCAAATGATCTCAATTTTTTCTGAAAGAAGCAAATATTGATACTCTGTACAACTTGATATCAATAATAATTTTTTTAGGAATGGGAGCAGATCACATTATAAAAAGATTCTTTTGTGCCTAGATAGGGCATAGCACCATTTACAATCTATTATATTCAGGTTTAGAACCTATAATTCACTGTCTTGATCAGAAAATAATTCATAACATTAAGGCTTTATATGGTAGCCATTATGTCAACAGAAACTCGCAGCAAGCACCTTTATACTTGACTGGATTTTAAAGTCTTAAAATGATTTAGGTTGGAAGGCATTTCAGATAATATGATTGTGGTTTCCTCCAGGACATATTATTTTTGAAAGCCCCGGGTTGCTTCAATCTAAAGGATAATTCAGTGGATGGAGATCATCCTCATTCGATTTTTCCGTACATCTGGAATCATATTTTTCTTCTGTGCAGCAGCATATTAATAGTAATTATTTTTAGGAATGGGAGCAGAACACATTATAAAAAGTTACTTTTGTGCCTAGATAGGGCTTAGCATGATTTACGATCTATTATATTCAGGTTTAGAACCTATAATTCACTGTCTTGATCGGAGAATAATTCATAACATTAAGGCTTTATATAGTAGCCATTATGGCAACAGAAACTTGCAGCAAGCACCTTTATACTTGAATGGATTTTAAAGTGTTAAAGTGATTTAATTTGGAAGGCATTTCAGATAATATGATTGATATTGGTTTCCTGAAGGACATATTATTTTTGAAAGCCCAGGGGTTGCTGCATTCTAAAGAAGAATAATTCAGTGGACGGAGATCACCCTCATTTGATTTTTCCATATGGCTGGAATCATATTTTCTTCTGTGCAGCAGCATACAGTGGCTCTCCTTTGGCAGTTGTTACAAACTTACAGCGGCTATTCCTTGACAGCAGCAAAGTCTGTTTTTTCTTTTGTTTTTTCTGAGGTTTTTCGACAGTGAATTCATAACCATGGCTTGTATGATTGACGTGCTCTTCCACCAGCAGTCAAACTTAACCACACGTGTGAGTCTTATCTGGATAACACAGCAACAGTCCCTTAATTTCCTTTATATGCAGACTGCTATACTAATAATGGATTGAAAAACACCTGTATTTTTTGGCTTCTGTTTGACTGTGATCTGATCTATGGTTATATTTTTTTTCTCCAATTTGGCAGTAGCAAAGATAAATTTCTTCAGTATTGCCAGATTTATTCACCCTCTGCCTTTAGAAATCTGCTTGACATGGTATTTCTTCAATTTGCAGCGGAGAAACTTTTTCTTCACTGGAATTTCTGAACTGTAAATGGCCAAGGGCCGATTGTGGTCAAAGATCCGGGGATCTGAAAAATGGGGGTGGCCAAGGGCCAGATCAGGCAAGGTCTGAAAAGAACATGGCCAAAAGTTGGATTCAGAAACGAAGCTCTGATACCAATGAAATGAACAAAGTTCATTTACTGTAGAAATATCCAACATATGGACAATAAATAAAAATCCATATAGGAAAAAATATATAAAATAATAAATAAAAATATGAATGAAACTTTTTCTTTACTAGAATTTCTGAATTGTAAATGGCCAACTGCCGGTTGTGGTCAAAGACCCAGGGATCTGAAAAATGGGGTTGGCCAAGGGCCAGATCAGGCAAGGTCTGAAAAGAGCATGGCCAAAGGCCGGAATCAGAAACAAAGCTCTGATACCAATGAAATGAACAACGCTCATTCACTGTAGAAATATCCAACATAAGGACATTAAACAAAAATCCATATAGAACAAATTATATAAAATAATGAACAAGAATATGAATGAATGATATGATGATTTACAATGACCTATGTGATGGTATAAATACACATTGATGGGTCATGAGGTTGATGAGTCATGTCCTTTCATTAGGTCATTGTTAGACTGTAAGACCCGAGACAATCACAAAGTCTGAGACCGCATTGATATGAATTGTAAACCTCATCTATTCATGAGGTGTTCTCATGATCACGATGAGTTGTCAGAGAGATCTAGTCAATCTATGTACTATAAATTCATATCATCAGATCAATACAGTGTGCATCAGAATGGCGTAAGGCCTTTTCTGCCATTTCTTGTCTCGTTTTGTTTGTGCTCAATTCTTAACATGGTATTAGAGCTCTATAGTTCTTAGGGCCTAGTAGCACCATGGTAGTTTTCCCTGGAGGATTTTCGATGTTAGTTGATGGATGATGGTTACTCTCGGCATGTCAAAGCAAATCTAGCTTCTCAAGCATGATTCGGTAATTCCGAGTCATTGTTTTTTAGAATTGTAAATTTTTTTTGCACATGCCTCATGAAATTTGTATGACAGTGTAAATCTGGCAATTTTTTGATCCATAAAATCTTGGAAATTTCTTTGAGCAAGAGATATAAAAAAATAAAAATTTGAATCTAGTTTCTCTCAGTCAGTGTGGATCTGGGACCCTGTTTTTGGATCTAGTGTTTTGGATCCATGCTCTTTTGCTGGTAGCAATCCAGCATTGTTGTTGCTTTGATGACATTTTCAATGCGGCCTGGCTCGATGTCATTTTGTTTGCAAGGGTGTGATCTGTTTGCAAGGATGTGATCTGTAGTGTGCTCGGCCCACCATCATCAGTCGAAACGTGCTGTCTTCATATCTAAAAGCAATCTGTAGCTACCAGCAGAAACCCTCGGCGATATTGAGGAAGAAGAGGTAAATGTGTGCATCAACTGAGGTCAAAGGAGCAGCTACATAAAACGCAGCTGCAGAATCTGCTGTAAGCACTGCTGGTATATGATCATGGATCAGTTCATATGCAGTAAGCCTTGACTCCTGGTTATATGGTTGGGTTTCTGGTAAAAGCAGTTTCAACTTTCCAGAGATGGAAGAGATGGAAAATGGTTTTGTTAAAACCTAGTTATTTGTTCCTTTGACATTGTTTGTTCTAGTGATTTTGTTTTTAGCTCCGAGGTTCTCCAAAGATCAAGGCATAGACA
Source organism: Picea glauca (assembly GCA_000966675.3). Lineage (NCBI taxonomy): Eukaryota > Viridiplantae > Streptophyta > Pinopsida > Pinales > Pinaceae > Picea > Picea glauca. The sequence goes on from JZKD02S1931793.1 coordinate 21,428, forward strand.
GATCCAGCAAAATTCACATGCAACCACACAGTGCGTAGAATAATGCTCAGCAATCTGATCGATAGCTATGACCATGGTGAAGAAGGCATCTGCATTGTTTGAAGGGCACTGATAAAACGATGATTCTGACCTGGTTCAATTTGAAACTTCTAGTGCTAGGCCCAAGAATCGAAGAGCTACTATGTTCCATTCCAGCAATCGATCCATGATCAACGATTTAAAGTAGCGATATCAAGCAGAGATCTGATACTCGTTTTACATTTATTATTATTTATTTGTTTGATGTTATAAATATATTATCTTCATTACAGTTGTTGAAGTTAGCTTTTTCACATGGCCAATAGTGAAATTAAGGAGGTTACTAAAATAAATTACAAAATGGGACTGAAAGGTTTTTGTTGTAAATATTATTGGGTGTATATAAGAAACATAAATTTGAGACTTACTTCGTTTCCAGTTTTATTCAAAATGCTTGAACTGCACGTTGAATTTTATTAAATGTTGTAAGATTAACTACTAAATTCGAAAACTTGAGAGGTTGGCGGGAAATACAATAAAATATGGTAAAGAAGGGTTTCCAACTTTCTAGTTACAAATTATTCAGTGCTCTTTTTGTCTATATAGAAACTTACATTTACTTTCTTTTTGTAATTTCAGGTTTATGTCAAAAGTTTGATTTGCATGTTGTCCATTAATTTCATTAATATATCTGCCTCTTTCATTACAGGTCACACAATCATCTAAGAAGCATGTGTGTTTTGTAATGTTTGTGGATGAGAAAACATTGAACACAATGTCTTCAGAGGGTCGACAACCTGATGAAAAAGGCTACATAGGCTTATGGAAAATTGTAGTAGTCAGAAATTTACCATATACAGACATGCGCCGAACTGGGAAGGTGCCAAAGTTCTTAACGCATCGGCTTTTTCCTTCTGCAAGGTAAAAGATTTCATCTAATGTGAAAACATCAAGGAAAAATAGTTGTGTACAATACAATACACTATTTATGACCAACTTGTGACATTTATTTACTTTCTGCTGGTGAGATGATGAAAAAAAGAAAGAAGAAAAGAAATTTTATTAATGTCGACTAATGAACAAAATAGGTCAATGGGACTTGAAAATACAGCAAATATCAATGTAAGTTGTGCCCAGGGCATCTCCTCCCTAGAGCAGAAATAGAGTAAACATTAATAAAGCACTGTGGTATCCCTCTTCAAAAAGATAATTGAATCAGAGATATGTAGTCTTTTAGTTACCAGTTTTTAATTGCAAGTAAGGCCTTAGTGACAGTGTATTTGTCTTTTGAGGTGTGAATATATGTTCATCAGAGTTGTTTGGAAACATATTTATAAATTTAGATTTCTGTTTCTGAAATGTTCCTTCATTGTTTTGGAACACACTCCATCCATGTTCGCAAAAGAGATTTATCATTTTCTTCCAGCATGTTTCCACATCTATTTCTTATTTTCTCTTGGCATGTTTCTGCTATTTTCTGTTGGCATGTTTCTGCTTCTTTTGTCTGTGTTTTGAAAATGGACTACCATGAAGGTATAAAATTACTTCCTTTTATAGCCATGGATGCCATCTTAGGAATAAATTATCTAATATTGTACATGTTATCTATTCTCTTAGATGGGAAAAAATAGTTATATTTGCGTTTTAAAAAGATGTTATTTTTTCATTTTGGGAACATATTCTTAAAATATTCCCAGTTATGGACAATTAGGTACATTCCCAAGTTTTCAACAACTAATGATGCTTTTTGTTTGGATTACTAAGATTTAGTACATATTTAGAGGATATAAGTTTATAACGTCCTCAATAGTGAGATGCAACACACGAAAGCCTACTTTAATGCTGTTCAAATTCTTGTACGAGGAGATGGACACTAATACTTCCATAATGTCATAGCTGCCAAAGTGTTAATTCTTTCTGACTATAAAACCACATCAGTTTATGTTTGTAAATTTCCATGTTGAGAAGGCATTGGATTTTTTTTAAATATTTGTTCCTTAAATGTTGTGAAGCATAACATAAACACGTTGTCTCCATACTAAATAGTAAATGGTATATATAGAAAGGAATGGCGGTCCATAGCTATATAGCTGGAATTAACCAGAGCAGTATTGTCGTAACTCATGACTGCATGCATAAAAAGTTGTAATGCATTTAAGGCTTGTTCAAAGGTGATAATTGCATATCAGAATAGCAATTTTGAAACAAAATTAGAGGGGATTTAAAAGAAATAAAATAAAAAAGGGAAGGTTTGCTGTATCTTCAAACTTTGAAACATTTTACTCAAATGTTTCATGAAATTTGTCTTGCAGTAATCATTATAAATTGGTGAATTCAAGAAGGGTTGTTTTGTCCATTGATCTATAAATTGGGTGCATCTTGCCCTTTCCAGGTACTCCATATGGCTTGACAGTAAGCTGCGCCTCCAAAGTGACCCACTCCTAATATTGGAATACTTTCTGTGGCGACGACATTTTGAATATGCTATTTCTAATCACTATGATCGTCACTGTGTGTGGGAGGAGGTGATGCAAAACAAGCGGCTGAACAAGTTTAACCACACCATCATCGATGAACAATTTGCATTTTACCAATCTGATGGTCTTACAAGATTTAATGCATCAGATCCAAACAAGCTTCTTCCAAGTTGTATGTATACTTCATTCTGTTGTCTTGAAAATTGGTGTTTAATCCTTGCAATTTCATGCTTCAACTTTCTTTCATGACTTATTTGATTTTTCCAGATGTACCTGAGGGATCATTTATAGTGCGGGCGCATACACCCATGTCAAATCTCTTCTCATGCCTTTGGTTCAATGAAGTTAGTCGCTTCACTCCACGGGATCAGCTTAGCTTTGCTTACACTTATATGAAGCTCCGGAGGATGAATCCGGAAAAGCATTTTTACTTAAACATGTTCAAGGTAATTGAGGTTTACTTTTAGAAGTTTCTGTGGCATTATTTTAGTATGTGCATTTATGAAGTCCTTGGCCAACCCAAAGTTCAAAGGTGGCACAGAAGGTTAAATGAAATATATTACATTCCTCTCTGCAACTTTAATGAGTGGTAAAAGGTTAAAAGGTAAGCTAAGCATATGGTAGTTTAGTATAATAACAAGATTAATGAAGAAAATTGTTCTGTTCTTTTAGGTTGTTCTGCAGGTCTAAATGTATGGCAGCATAGATACTATTCTTTTTATGAAACTGGGCAGTGGGTTCTCTCAATATGGTGACTTTATTCTGATTGATATTACATCTGTCAGATCACTTTTAGTACTGCAATCTGGTTTTGCATTTTATGCTGTTCTTGCTTATTGGAATTCGATTTCCTTTTCTATTAACTTGTTACTTTCAAGTTTCCGTTAATCATTGATTCTTTTCTTCCTGATATGTGTCAAGGAACTACTATTGATCTTGTCTTGCTGCTCTAGTCTTACTAAAGTATCTGAATTTTGCTTTGGTTCCTGGCAAAGTAGATTGGTTCCTTCAAGTCCACTGCCTGTCTTCATGCCTTCCTTGTGGCATACCTCTCTTATAAGTTCTAAGAAATCATGGAATTTAAACTGGATTCAATCAAATATTCAGCCATACACACCTTTTTTCAGATAGGTGGGTGTTTCCACCACCTGGAAATACACCCAAACCATCGATGACGTTTTGGGTGCATTTCTACCTGCATTATAACAATCGCGATGCTTTGGGTTTTTTGATAATGTTATAGTGCAGGTTGTGGGTTGGTCAAAGCCCGACCCAACCACAAAGCAACTGCTACAACTTTGGAATCCTACATCCAATGTTACCTCAATGTAGGTCCCACACTTCAAGGGTGACTAGGTCACTCTAGGGAGGCGATCCCGGTGACCCTAGGTGGATGGAGATGGAGATGGAGATAAGAGGAAGTGAAGCCCCTAGTGGTCAAGTCTAAGTGGGATGAAAGGTGGGAAGAGATGCTTTGTAAGTCAAGTAATTGTTGCCCCACAGGTATAGTATTTATCCGGATGATTGTACCTGCCTGAGACACAAGAAAAGACACTTTGCAATGATATATGTTAGTTGGATCAGCAAGTTAAGCTTGCTGTCCCTATTTTACAGCAGTAAATGACAGTTTATATCAGCAAATAAAACATCTAAATCAGCATACAAAGATCTAAATTAGTTAAGTAAATCAGCATCAAGATTAGCAACGGATATAGGTTTAAAGAGGGCACTTAAGAAACTAGAGAAGATGGCTTTTGTAAACATGTGTTTTCTGCAGAAAATTGCAGCCTTATGGCTGTATCTTTCAATGGAATGCAGCAGCAAAATCAACCATGGAAAAGTGCCAAGAACTAGTCCAAAAGGTGCGCCCTAGTTAGTAGAGTAAGTGAGCAAAATTTAGGAGCTAGTCTAGGGTTAGTTTAGGAGTTATAGCTAGTAGTTTATCTAGGTTAGATCAGCCCTAATGGCTGTAGGTTAGGGTTTGTAACAACAAGCAAAGAAATGGGAGAGAGGGGACACCCTAGTAGGGGAAGACTCCTATCAATGAGACAAATCAACTTCAAGCAAAAAACCTTTCAAAAGATAAAAAATTGTGTTTCTCAAGTCCTTGATTTTATATCTCCAATGGAAAAAAAAAGTATGACTAGTGCCTTTACTATTGGGTTAATGGAGTCAAATAAACAAGAGCTAGAGAAACTACCTCCTTGGGGGTGTAAGCCCTTTTACTTCCGAAGGCAAGTTTCTTTAGCTAGGGTTTAAGCTAAGAGGGTGTATGCCCATATACTTCTCTTAACAAACTCTTGTATAGTCAATTAGATGAAGCATAAAATGATGAAGACTATGGTGGGGGTGTATGCCCTTATACTTTCCACCTAGCTCCTAGCATAACAATACTTCACTTGAAACAATGATAGCATAATAGTAAAAGACCATACCAAGATCAAGAGAAATGCCAAGATAATCCACCATAAGAGCTAGAGAAACATCATCCAAGGCTAGCGCCTCACTCCTCCATCAACCATTCATCAATATAGCCATAAACAAGTGCACAAGAGATAAAAAGAGCCAAGTGTAGCGAAAATTTCAGACCAAGTCCTCTCACAATGAGGGAGAGTTATGTTAAAATGAGGTCCTATGATCTCTTATTTATACAAATGTTACAAAGGTGACTTATCCATAAATTAAGGGGTAAAACACAAGATTAGGAGTCAACAACCCTAATCTTGCCCCCTTTACAAAGTAATTCATTTAAAATTCACTTTTGCACATAAAAAAACCCTAATTTTAGAATGTCACCCCTTTAGGGGACATTTTGGCATTAGGGCCAAGTCGTTGGTGTAGGAGGAGGGTGTCTAGGCTTGCCAAAGCCACATGTCAAGTATCCAAGTTACTTCCTTCATGGTCAAAGCCCAATTCTCCTCAAAATCGTCCAAGTGCCAATGCATCAACCACACCACCAAACCCTAACCCCCCTAGGTGATGTCATGCCTCTAGAAGAGACGTTTTGCCTCACCTAGGCAAAATGTTTGGCATGTGGGGACTAGGTTATGTTGTCCAAGTCATCTTTGAGGCCTTCCAAGTTTGATCTCTCTCATCCAACATGCGGGTCCCTGACATCCAACCCGCAGCTTGTAGCCCCATGGAAGTCCAAGCTAGGCTTGTTCTCCCAAAACTGTCCACCAACTAGGTCCTGTAAAGACAAATGAGCACGCCCTCCAAGGATCTCAAGTCATAACATCATGATAAGTGAATCCAATCAATAAATAAGCCATCTAAGCATGTGCATCAAAGATCACTATATCAAACAATTAACTCCTCAAAGACACTATGTGACTTGTCAAGCTTGAATATGGAAAGGTTGACGAGGTGTCCTATTGGGTAGATCTTTCCCTAGGTCAAGGAGAGCTTTCAAGAGATCCCTCTCTAAGCCATGCAAAGTGGATGAAGTGGTTGGGGTCAAGGTTCATGACATACAAGGGGTCGTAGTGTCTCATTCATGGGTGCCTTTGTAGAGGGTGTGGTACCTTTGTCCGCAATGCACTTTTTCCAAGCCCACCAATTGCCTTTATCTTTCTTTCTTTGTATTTCCTTTCAATATAGCATAAGGAGAGATTGAAGGTCACTGCCCTAGCGTGGTGACCAGATGATGGCAATGTCACCCACAAACACCTAGTGGAAATGGGAAGGCTGGCTTGTGATGAGACCCCCTTTCTCTCAGCCATGCAACTGAGAGTCATTACCTTGGTTTGGTGACCAGATGATGGTAATGTCATACCACTAGATATTGATGGACGTGATAGGTCGGCTCGTGATGAGACCTCCTATCCTTCAACTAACCTTTTAAGCATTCTTTATTATATTGTGGGTACTCTTTACTCAAAGATAAGCATTTTATTTCTTTCTTGGGTGATCCCTGGCAGGTTTATCTTTTACCTGGGAGGTTTATCTGGAAGGTTTATATAAGGCTTTTATCTTTTACCCAACATCAACCCCTCTGGGCCTTTAGCCCCTTCTTCCCATAGAATGAGGGACAACCCCTTCTTGGGTCAATACACCCTGTTAAATTTATAAGCAGCTGTGAGAGCCATTCTCCTGGAGGATGGCTAAGA
>JZKD02S1931793.1:29080-40339 GCA_000966675.3 Picea glauca
TGTTCTGCAAAATTACCCTAAATCTAACACACCCTAAACTCCCAAGAGATAAGGAAATGTGGGGGAATAATGATGGAAAGTGGTAAGTATGGTCGGGAACGGTACGATGGTTCATCAAGGGAGTTCCTAGTAGCAAACTCATTCCCAAGGAAGACCACTTACTAGGGCACAATGTCAACCACCAAGGTGAAGCAGGGCAACAAGCATAATGTCCAAGCATGTATCATGAAATCTAGAGCAATCTAAGATACGACATAATCAAATGGCTTAAATATTGAGATGATGCTCACCATAATACTGACTTGTACCTCATGGAGCAAGGCCCACTGCTTTCCGGAAGCTAACTAATGTGGTGCATGCCATGTGCAAAACTGTGACCATCTGTGGTGGTGAGTGGGTTTTCCATCTGTGCAAAGGGTACTGCTGGCCATGTAGTCTCTCGACACTACATATCTGCAACCTGAGGGCCTCGAGACATAATCTCCTTAGTTATCCACAAAATGGGGATAGCAGGTAACACATCAAAATGGAAAGTGCAACGAGGAGAAAAATTAGGGAAAATGAAAAAGGTGGGAATTGTGGCAACCGGGAGGCATCCAAAAAGCAACATGTTGGCCCATTTTTTTTTTCTATTTTTAACCTAAAATGCTAAACTCTGAAATTCAACCATAGAACTGAAATGGTATCAACAACACCATTGGGCAACAATGGCAAGGAGAGCTTCACTATCTCAAAAAATTGAAACTTGAAATGATAGCGTTAGCAAGGAGATTTTTAGTGTTCACTATTCTACAAGAACTTAGAGATTTTTGGCCAGGGAAATGTTTTCGCAGCCCATTTTTGCATCTTTGTTTTCACTTTTTTTATGTGTTGGTTGCTGAAGTGGTTCATGGGAAGGCAAAAATGGGGATAGAAATTGGGACAATGTTATCATACTCAAACTTAGATCAGAATCTGTTTGGCCCAAAATTACGACTCATCTCAGAGTAAGATCAGACTCGGTTTTTCTTTGGCCGAGTCTTTTTTTTTTCCGACATTAACTACATGTAGCAATAAATACTCATGTCATTCTCTATGACCCATCTCCCATGAGCTTCATTCACAAATGACCACTGTCTTGTGTTTGAATAGTCCACTTTGCACTCATTGCATCAAGTGACACTCACAGGGGTGAAGAAATGGGTACACTCATCATTATGTGTACCTTGCTCTTACTGTTTTTGCATCCATGGCCTCACTTTGATTGTGTGTTGGTTGCTGTAGTGGCTCATGTGGAGGCAAAAATGGGGGTATGTAGATGGAAATTGGGAACAATGTTATTAGACTTAGACTTGAATCAATATCGATTTGGCCCAAAATTATGACTCATCTCAGACTCAGATTGGAATCAGTTGGCCCAACATTATGACTTATCTACTCAGATTGTACTTGACTGTTGACTTGGACAATTCCTTTTTTTTTTAGTTGAACAACGTGGAGTATTTAACACCCATGCCATTCATTGTGATCCATCATCACCCTTGAGGCACCATTCACTAATGAATAGTGACGGATGTCTCATGAGCGTGAATAATCCACTTAGCAGTCATTCAGGTGATGCTCACAAGGGTGAAAATATAGGTGCATTCATCATTGTCTATACCTTGCACTTTCCTTTTTTGCACCCATGGTTTCAATTTCTTTATGCGTTGTTGCTGTAGTAGCTCATGTGGATGCCAAAATGGGAGATGTAAATGGAAATTTGGGATCAAAGTTGTTAGGTTCCAATTCATATCGGAATTGGTTTGGCCCAAGACTTGGTTCAGACTCAACTGTTCATTTGGCTAAGCCCTTTTTTTCAAGTTTAACTATTTGGAGTATTTAATACCCATGCCATTCACTATGACATGTTGCTCGAATGAGTGTCATTCACTAATGACCAATTTCTTGTGAGCTTTAGCTCTCATTGCATGAGGGGATGCTCATAGTGATGAAGAAGTGGGATGGAAACTAGTGAAATGATTCATATTGTGTCAATAGTCACCTTCGAGACTTGCATTCGGTAACAAGGCTTCTCAAGAAGCTCCCCCATTCTAATATGACATTGGCTCAAACACATTTAACCATGGGGGTTTTACGTGTAGTCAAGTCCACTTAGTTTGTTACCCCATTTGCAAAACCTTAGCAAGTCTATAAACCATTCATTAAGAGCTTGCTTCTATATATATATAGGCATGTGGGGGGCAAGTATTGTGCCTTACAAACCATTCATTAAGGTTTTGCAAATGGGGTAGCAAGTTAAGCGGGCTTGACTATAGGGAAAAACTAATGTTCCACCAAGTTTTTGGGATGTGGGGATGTGGGAACAAGTAAATGCATCTAGGGGATATGTAGAATACTCCCCAAATTTTAGGGAACGTCGTAGGGGATGTCGGGGTATTCAACATAGGGGAACCCACCCAAAATACAAAAAAAGTTAAATTAAAATATGAAACTCGAAACATAAATGATGAATCATTGAAATTTTATAATCTTATACATAACAATGTAACATAATAATTAATAAATCATAAATCATGATTTATAAATCATCAATAGAGTATCACCATTGTATTTCTCATTATATTTAGAAAATTGAAAATTTAAAAGATAGGACCGTCTTTCCATGTTTAAAGTCATAAATTATATTTTCAACAATCAACACCACGAACATTGGGGTACATAGAGGGCTTGGTGCTCTTGTCAATCCCACATACTTGCATACATGATAGAAATAGTGATTTTGTTACCCCCTCATACCTAGGGGTAATTAGAGGAGATTATGTCTCATGGCTTGCAATGAAGACAGTGATCTCGACGATGATGATGATCAACATGTCCATAGAGAGCAACCTAGCAACCCCTCAGTTGCCTCTTCCTCACTAGCATGGGTCATCACACTCAATGTTATAACTTATAAGAAGATCGCTTGTTTTAACACTGAATGACATAATATTTATTATTATTTCTATTATATTTTATTATGTTTATAACACTCAATCATCGAGGCTCATTAGGCCTTGTTTCATATTAAGTGTCATATTTAATACATTGGGCATTTGAATAACAATCATAAGTTAAAGTTGGATAATGGATTGTGAGCCCGAAAGTTACGCTTTACGCCTTGTTGCACCTTGGTGGCCATCCTAGGCATCCTAGTCCTGTGTTTGTTTCGGGATTTTCTACACTATGACCTTGGGTCAATGTCATAACCGATCACAACAATATCTAAAAGATTGAACCTACCCTCAAGTATATAAATCAATAAAGAAATGATTACTTAGAAGAGAGAAAGAAGTATCTTGTACTTGTATCCAAACGTTTGATGAAGTTCCCCGCTCTCGACCTTTGACTCACTCTAGGCCTTTGTCTCTACTAGCCTGCAAAAGAAACCAAGTAGATAATGCGGCAAGCTTGCTATCGAATTAAATTATAAATGCAATATGTAAATCTAGATATGTAAAGAAAATTCAACATACAAGAACTAGTTAAACATTATTGCACATAGACTTGAGGGAAAGAGAACTCTTTTATTAATCAACATGAATATGTGAGTTACAACTTGATTCTGACTGATGGTGCTGCCTTGAAACCAACCACCTAAATTCCTCCACTGAACTCTTCAAGCATCAACTTAGCATTGCAGTACTACCTCACATGATCTGGAAGGGATAGGAACACACCCAACAATCATATAGGAGAGAGGAAGAGATACTGGAAAGTAAATTTCCAGATCAAGGGATGCTACCTAGAGATTCAGGGAATAAGGAAGCTTGCAAATTGACATGTTCTTGCACCAAGGTTGTCTCCCCTCATCTACACCCCCATAGGTGCTTATATACCATCATAAAGAGGTTGAGATGGTTACATTCCGTTGTGTATGGGAAATTAGGGGTTTAGGACCGAGAAAACCTGTAAACCCGACCCAAAAGTAAGGAATATTTTAATATTTCACAAAATTGAGGGTGTACGCAATTTGCACACTAGCAAATAGCGTATGTACGTGAGTTGCACATGGATGAATAGCGTATATCAACAAAGATAGTGTTTTTTAAGATGCTTCTGATGAAGGTGAGTAGGATTAAGGTTTGCAAGCCGAGGAATGGACTAGGCCATCTCACAAATGCAATTTGGTGTGGAAATTTGTGCTATAAAAATGTTGTCACTCCTGGGAAAAGGGGTATTAATGGTGGTTCCTTGAAAGGGGTATCATACCATTCCTGATCATACTTACCACTTTTTCATCCTTGATCCTTCCATTCTCCCACCTTTTGGGCAATGTGGTTACATGTACACCAAAAAGGTATGTACCTCATTCTCTTATGAGAAGAAGGAGCTAAAGGCCCAGAGGTAGATTGCAACTGGCTGATAGAAAGAAAGAAATAGGATAGCAAGGACAGTTAAAACCCATAGTCCATAATTGAGCTCGACGATCACCCCTAGTCCTAATGCGAATAAACACATTCATCTATCAAAAAGGACTTGAATATATCCCAACTAAAAGCAAATGAAGTGCTATGCATGAAACCTTTTTAAAGGGACTCACAAATCAAATAAAAATGTAAAAGAAAAAGGCAAAAGAAGGGTTTCAGAATGCAAAAAGCGTTGAGAAAAGCATAACTTAATTGCCAAGCACACCCTCTACAAAGGCACTCATGGAGGTGAGTCCATACATTGTCTTGCATGTTAATGACTCCATGCCCAGAAGTAAACCCTATGATCACCTCACATTTATTACATATCTCTGATTGGTTCTTATGGGAAATATCTCTCTACTTTGGTACTGGCACACCTAATAGGTTCCTTTGATGGCCCTCCCATACCTAAACTTGCCAAATTGCATAAAGTCTTGGGCTGGTGTAAGTTTGAATGGGATGCCCAATGAGAGTTGTTCATTTGGCTTTTGTATTACTTGATGACTTACTTTGAATGCTTCTTAGGACTATTGTAGCTTGTGATTGGTGGTTTTACTTGATTCCATGGTTTTGACCGAGTCGAGTGCACTTGACATGGTTTTTGGAGGACGTCTTGTACATTCACCAAGGACGTTGTGCGCTTCATACAGGATATGGTACGTGTGTTGCTGAGCGTTGGGTCACCTAGTGATTGACCCTTTCAGAGACATCCTCTCACACCTCTTGGACAATGGACAAATGAGCTCTCATTTGACAGATATGGTCATGATGGCAGGCAGATGGGCATGAAGCCCACGCCTTGAATAGTGTACTCCACACCTTGCTTAGCATTTGATGGAGGACATTGCACTTGGTTATGATTGGACATTTCTCAGAGAGATGATGCATGTTCACTCCACCTTGGACATTGATGATGACGTCATGTAATATGCTTTGTTGATGATGTTGGGCTTGCTTGCCATTGGGGCACCATTTGATGACTTGGATGACATGACGTGACCATTGATGGGGAGACGCACATTCCACCTTGCTTACATCATTGGATGATGACATGTGGCCTTGGGAGGCTTTCACACACCCTCTTGGAGCATGATGTCACTACATGTGTGACCTAGGAGGACATTGTATTGGTGTGTTAGCATGATTTTTCATTGTTAGAGGCTACTCGAGGGGTCGACCCCACTTGTATCATGGACTATTGTTGTTTTACTTCATTATTGTGGACATATGCGCTTGGTTACCTCATATAAATAGAGGGAGCACTCATTTGGATCAAACACAACTCTCACACTTGTGAGATCACCACTACTTGCTCTCTTATCTCTTCTTTTCACTCTACTTGTCTTGTGTGCACTTTTGGAGGATAGATATGGTGGATGCTTTCTCTTTGCTTGGTGAATGATTGTGAGTTAGGGTTTCTTCATTGCTCATTGACTTGGATAGGTAAGTCTTCTTTTTCAAGTGTTTGTTCATGGTATATGTTGGTGAATGCTCTATATTGTTAAAGTGTTGCATTTGAGTATGCAAGTTTCCATAGTGAGTCATAATGCTGGAAAGACTTCTGGATCAATACTGTGTGTGGAGTTTTTGATCTAGAAGTCTTTCCAAAAAAGTCTTGCATGTTACCTTGTATGCTAGGTTCTTTTGCTAGAAACCCTAGGAGGGATTGTAAGTCTTCATTCCCTTCCCTATTTCATTCATCTTGTTTTGTTGAAGCATTTGAGACCTGGTCCTAGGGATTAAAGGTCCTTATCCCCCTAGGGTTTTGTCTTGGCTAACTCAAAGTCTAGGGTTTATAAGGCCATAAACTTTAGACCTTGATCTAGTTCACTCTAATCCTCAAATTGGACGTTCTAGAAGGAGACAGCATCTAGGGTTTATAAGGCCATAAACTTTAGGCATCCCCTCTTGAATTTGATCGTAGGCCTATAAAGCCATAGTCCTAGGGTTTCAAATTCTCATCTTCTTGGCTATCCAAACCATGGTGTTGCTTGATTCCATTGCCTAATGAGAAAACGACACTGGTCTTTGGTTTACAAGTGTTTGCAAAACTCACACAACCCTCTCTCTCTCAAAGCTATTTGACAACCAACTCACTAACCTCTCTCACTCACTAATCCTAACTCAACGCTTAGCAAACAAAAATAATTTATTGCTGCTGTTTTAAAAGGTTTGCTACAGCCATTAGGGCTGTACTAATTGTTACTTAATATTTGGAAAAAATCAGCTCAGAACTATTGTTTGATGATTGGATATTGATCTACATGTTGTGGGCTAAATTCTAGAGTATAATTGCTAGTTTTTCTAGGCTGATTTCTTGCTGCTGTTGCAAAATACTTATTGCTGATATACGCTGGTTTACTGCTGCTATTTTACAACAGCAATTGGTTTTACTTAATATCTATCATCTAGAGGTGATTGGTAGGTGATATAACTTGGTAATTGATCATTATATGCATTGGAATGTTTCTTGTTTCACACAGGTTGACCAATTACCTTGTAGAACTAATTCCAACCTCTCCACTTTTCTAGACCTAGCCCATCTCATTGAGTGACCAAGATAAGGGGGCCATAGACTTGCCTTTAGCTTGCTGTAGGATCCCTTGAGGTCACTAGGAATGCCTCCCTTGTGTTGGACCTCTTTCCTTCACTAAAACAAGGGAACTACTTGCCTAGGTGACAGTGACAATTACTTATAGTTGTTTGTTTAGGTGGCATTTACCGTTTGTACCATATATATCCATGAAACATTTTATTCTTGGATTCATATTTTATTATCATAAGAAATAGTTGCATGCTATTGTGAGTGATGCTCAGAATTGGATTGATCAACGTGGGATCTTTTACAACAAAATCTAGGACCCACAAAGTGTAAAATCCCAAGGATCAAGTTGATAACTTTGTGTAACTTACGAAGGTTGCCCATTGTCACCTCAACAACTCTTCCCCACACTCTAGATTGGCTGTTTTTCAACACAAAGGGGGCTTCCCTAAGGCAGGATTATCAAGGCTATGGAGTGGGGGCTCAAGGTGAAAAATGAAGAGTAATCCTTGATAAAGAGTACATGAAAATGGAAATAAAGGAAAGGAAGAAGAAGGGAACCTGGAAAAGGGATGATGTGAGACTAGTGCCTATCAACCTATTGGGCTAATGGAGTTACAAAATATTGCATGAAATGTAAAGACTAGTTTGCCACAATAAAACTACTTTGGTAGGCTATATGGTAAAAAGGGCTAGTTTGCCACATTCAACTATCAAATAGATGAAAGAACTATTTGATACTTTCATCACTTAGATGTGTACTTAAGGTGAAAGGAACTAGTTTGATGCACATATTTGTTTGCTGGAAATGAGTTATAGAAACAAGCCTTGGAGGGCTAGGGGCGCCACTCTTCAATCCTAATAAAAAGATGTTGTTTTTTGGCTGAAATGTATTTCAAAATCTGCAACTTAACTTGATAGAAGAATGGAAAACAAGTGCAGAAATAAAACAACAAATAAACAAGAGGGAGAACCTCCTCACATTACTTATTCCTAAATGAATAGTGGGTTCATTATCATGCCTTCAAAATTAGAATGATAGCAGGGTAATTTCAACAATAAATTAATGACAAAACTGAAGAGCATAACAGGACCATACAACAAAGTAGATCAATAGCTTGATGCTTCATTAGGCTTCAAGAAAGATAATACAAGAGAGATCCACATCAATCATCTCCAAGTTCTACAATTTCCTATCACTTCTGAATTTCTCCAAATCCACAATCCCGAACTACCAATTACAAATGAATGGAGAGAAAGCTCCTCTTTTATAAAGGTAGTTTAATCTCTCTGTCAATAAAAATACACTATTTTCCTAACTGTCTCCATGATAAGTCAAAGAAATAATAGAATAATGGAGTAGTTAGATTTATCGGAATCATGGATAAGTCAAAGAAATAATAGAATAATGGACTAGTTAGATCTATCCCCAATCATGGTTGACCATATCAGGTGGATATGTGCACTCTATCCTCTCCAAGAGAGCTTGTCCCATCTAAAAATAATGAAGTAATGTGCAAGAAAGCTCCAAGAGAAAAGTTGCATCACCAAGGATAGGCATTTGACCATGTCAAGATGCTAAAAGGGTCACATCCAATGCACCCTCCAAGATGCATGCGTGCAAAATATGGTAAAATACCCCTAGCATAGGAGCATGGGCTCAAGGTCCGCCTAGAAGAACTCATCCATTGCACCCTCCAAGATGCATGAGTGAAGAAAACAATAAAATATTCCCCTAGGAGAGCACTCCTCAACCACCTCCTCAAAATAGAAATGTGGTCTATAATGTACATGAACAATCTATAATGTACATGAACATGTGTGAAACAATTCACATGTGTGAATCCTATGGTGAAATGCTCTAGTTAACTCCATAGATAAATGTGCAAGAGTGCCAAGTAGGTGGAGCACTCCACAAAGAAGAGAAGTGGTCAAGGTCTTGGAACCTTCAACAACCTCCCAAAATAGTGAGTGTCGTCATGGGCTCTTTTTCCAATCTGCAACCACTCCTCAATAAAAAATAAATATGCTACAAGGTGGTTACAAATCTTGAAAACTTGTGCAAGGAAGGAGTCAACAACAATATAAATCAATGCTCAACTAACTCTTAATAAGTGTATGCTTCAAACATAATAAAAATGATAATAATAAATATAATAATTGTAATAATAAATAAAATTATTTAATTAAATCAAGAGGCACATACCTCTTCATCAAGAGGCACGTACCTCCTCACTTCATGACTAGTCAATGCTGTATAGAAAACCGTCACGAGGGTATTGTATTCATCAATTCATTATCAAATCAAATATCAATATTCAAAAATATTCTTTTCTCTAGTAAATAACTGTTTCCATGTTACATTGGTATCATAGCAAAAGATCATCAAGGACCAACAACCAACCGTTTTTTTTTCCCATCTGTACCTGTCAGTCCGTACACATCTTGCTAAAATTCATAGCCGTCATACAGTCTCGAATATTCAATTTGCCCGCGACCACTTCATTCGTTTCCCTGCATTCATTGCCCTCTCTCCCGCACGCCGTACACTGTACTTGACTTCCCGTGCGTTGTCTGGCCCTGCCCCTGACAGTCCTGTTCCCCACGATTTCACTCCCGATAGTCAATCCGACCCTTCGTCTCTTCCTTCTTTTGCTTGCCTGCCACCGTACTACGTGGGGTCCAGCCTGTTCTACATTCAAATCTATCCGACCATCATACCCTTTTTTGTGACTCGTCATAAAAATAAAATAAATATTATAATAGTTATTAAATATATCTTATAATGATTATTTATTATAATTATAATAATATACCTTATAATTATTATTTATTATAATTATAATAATATATCTTATAATTATAATTTATTATAATTATGATAATATATTATAATTATTATTTATTATAATTATAATAATATATTATAATTAATATTTATTATAATTATAATAATATATTCTAATTAACCCCGGATGGGGTGCCACTTAGCACATAGTAGCCACGTGGAAAGTGTTGGGCCAGGCCTTAAATATAGGCCACCGTCCCCCATCCCCTCGCCATTATGGATGGGGGCAAGCTGGTTCAGCCAGGCTGATGAGCCAAGACTTCTCGCGTGCGTGATGGGAACGGAACCACAAAGCACTCAACGAACTGCCTTAATGGTGGGTCTGGTCACTTTACTCTTCATGAATTTACTTGATTTCAGCGAGGGAGAGGCTCATTTGGAGTTGAAGTTGCAGCCTTGGTGCATCCTTGAGCTCTGGTGCGACTGGAATGGTCTAACTATTGCCAGAGCCACTGCTTGGCACCTCCAAATGCCAAGGGAACGAGGCAAGCCCCGCAAGGGGGCTGCCTGGTATGCTTCGGCCGCGCGTAGGAAGAGACAACAAAACTTCGAGCGGGCACTGTCCATGGCAAGGACACAGCTTGTCCAAAATCACAAAAGACCTGAGTCGCCTCCCATGGCCTATATTGAAGATATTATCCCAGACGAACCCACTCAAGTCCCCCCAGCACACTTGCTCTTCACAGTCCCAGACAATTGGAACCCGTTGACATGTTTTCTCGGGGAAACTATCCAGCGGACCATCACGGAACATCACAACTCCAACACAGGAGAAGTCCAATTGGATGATTTCTCCCCTTGCTATATCGTAGAAGAAATTCCAGCAGAAATGGATGCAGAACCGACCGCAGGAGCAGTCGAGATCCCTCCTACAGAAGCCCTGGAACGAAAAGATGCAGCCGAGGTCGAGGCAATTGGTATGGAAGGCGAGGCGTTAGAGGCTAGTGTGGATAGGGAGGGTGGCATCGCTCCTATGCCACGCCCTATGTCTGTCATGCAGGAGGAAGGGCGTGGCCACCTGCCACTCCTCCACTCGGACCACCTAAAGTTAATCTTTGAACTACAGAGCTTGGTGGAGGACCTAATCCACCGAATCAGTCTAGTAAGCCAACAATTAGACTTGCTCTATGAGGCCTACTCCAATACACCGCCAGGAAAGCGCTGCCCAACGTGTGCACAGACCTTCGTGCTGATAGCCACGGAGGATTGCGAGGGCGACATGGATGAAGGCGAGGCCACCGGGTAAAAAGTCACAGTTAATAGTTTCAATCTTTTTCTCTGTTTTCCTCAGACTAGGCATGGAGAAATGCCATTATTTTGTAACTGTAAGACTCAAAGCTTGTTCTCAGACTAATGGATGCCAATTGTCTTGGTTTCCTTCGAACAAGACAAGTGGCAGCCAATCGATCTCCCTCATAGATTGCATAGATAGCCAG
>JZKD02S1931804.1:38681-50182 GCA_000966675.3 Picea glauca
GCTATAGGTTTATCTGGACCACTGGCATCTGTCCTGGTTTCCTACGGGCAGGACATATGTCTCTTTTCTTAATGTATTACTGTATAACTGCTAGATGTTTCCCAATAATGCTGGTTTCCGATTACCGGCAACATTTTTTGGTGACTGTAGCCATGAAGCTGTTTATTTTGTCAAAGTTTCGAGATAATATAATATAGCAAGTACTATACCTTTTTTATTTAAAAAAAAAAAAAAAATAATATAATGGAATAGAAAAAAAAATTGAAACATCTTCACCAAAAATTAGGATATGGAAAACCTCAAGATAAAATAGCAATATAAACTAATGGCCATAGGTGTAAATAACTCCCTTAGAAATAATAAAAATGACCTCCATGACCAATGATACATACAAAATATATAGGAAGAGATGCATTGGAGGTATAAATATCATACATGTTTACTAAAGGCGGGGGGAAAAAAACAAACTTGTTTCAAAAATCCACCTTAGGCCATAGAAACAAAAACATAATCACGATGCTCATGGAAGCATATGTGAATGAATTGTATGAGCAAAGATAAATGGATGAATATCTCAACTCCTTCAAAAACAAATATCAAATCCATGTGTTGATAAAAAAAAGTGCCATAACCTCCATCAGAAGGAATATCCAAAAATTCATTATCGATGATCATAACCTCACCCAAATGTATCTTATAACCAAACTGAAACTAGAAAAAGAATCAAAATAAATCCCTAGACATGATGGGTTTTCCTTAGACTTATTTCATTAATTCCATAAAATCATAAGAGAGGGCATCTAGAAAATGGTGGAGGACTCAAAATCCTTTGGAATCATCCTACCAACCCTCAATTCCACTTTCCTTACACTTATTCCAATGGAAGACAATGTTAGTATGCTTGACAAATTAAAACCTATAACACTATGCAATGTATCCTATGAAGTGATATATAAGGTGGTTGCTAACCATATCAAGTCTCTTGTGGAAAATATTATATCTAAAGAGAATGGAGGATATGTGCGATGGAGGAAAATGTTGAATGGAATATGTAGGATTAAACCACAATCCAAGACCTAATTATGAGAAGGAAATACTACACTAGCTAATTGCAAAAGAGAGAGAGGAGAGATAAAAATAGAATCAATCTTCGCACATAAGAGACTAATAAACCAACTCTAATCACAATGTCTTAATCCTTGATAATGATTACAATATATAGGACTCTCCAGACGAGGAGTAATGTGCACTAGGTTGGGATTTCCATGTACATGTTCAAGTAAAAAAGTAACTTCTCCCAATAACAACAATTAACTAAAGTCAAAAGTTTCTAATAATACGAAAAAATGAAAAATATAGGTGTGAACTTACTTAGAATTATACATGAAGTCAACATGCATTCCATAATAGAAAAAATCTCTTAGAATAAGGCTAGATTCCAAGAATAGAACTAAAGTACTAACTAAGTGAAAATTTGCTAATTCTGGAAAGTCACTAAATAAGTGGAGTTAACTCCTGGTATTAGATGGGTAATGTGCACTTCCCTAGGATTCTAATATTCTTACTAAATTGCTCTCTATAGCCATGAAATAGGAAATATCTCGTAAAATCAAGGAAATAGGAATTACCTCCTAAAAAAAAGGAATTTTCCCAATGGCATCTAAAAAATAGGAATTGGCCTAATGGTAGCTAAAAAATAAGAATTTTCCTAATGGTGGTTTATGAGCCCACGGTTATGGAAACCCATGGTATTTTTCCATGAAATTATATATAGAAATCCATGGGCTAAAAATAGACCTGTTATAAATGGATATGTTATAAATAACGGTCCTCCTAAATAGTAGGAAAAATGGAGAAAATGAGTATATCACTAAGTATGTAGTTGAGAATGTACCCCAACATCGCCCCTGAGACACAACCAGGGTGTGCACAATGATGATTCAAGGAAATATGAAGCCATGTTAGGTACTCATGTACATGTATATATGCACAACAACTAAACAATCGCAGGGTAAAGAGGGATAACCAAGTGGGAACAACCCCCCCACCCCTCAAAATATGTTGCTAACAAGAAAATAATGCTAACATGTTCATCCACTAAGATGATGTATCCCTCACTCCTAGAATGTCCTTCAATGAGATAAAAAAAAAATCGGTGAAAGGATTTGTGAATATGTCTGCCACCTGCTCTGAAGATGGACAAAAATGCATATCAATGACTCCATTTTGAATCTTTCCCTGAATAAAGTGAATATGAACCTTGATGTTCTTTGTCCTTTTCCTCTAAAATTTGTATCTACACATCTTGAGAGTACTCTGATTATCACTCCATATAGTTATTAGACGATGAAAATGAATTCCCAAGTCTATAAGAAAGTGCTCCAACCAAATAGACTCAGTAATAACATTCATTGCACGTCTATTCTTTGTCTCTATTGATGATAAAGAAATTGTTGATTTCTTATTACTTGACCAATAGATAGTTTTTGATCCAAGGTAGAAGACATATATTGAAGTGGTATTGTGATCAGTGTTATCACCTGCGCAATCTAAGTCTATGTAGTCAAAAAGATCCAACCGATAGTCCCCTTGAGATATCTAAGAATCATCTTTGTTTCCTTCCATTGAATATCATGAAGCTCCTTCATGTACATTGAAAATTATCAAAATGCATAACATATGTCCATTAGATAGTTTTTAAGGTAGATAAGACTCCCCACCAACTATCAATATCTAGTATAATCAACTGAAGGTGATGCGTTGACATCCTCTAGTCTAACCTATGACTGAAATGGTGTTGGATTTGGCTTGCAATGTATCATATGAAACCTATCAAGTATATCTCTAGCATACTTGGACTGAGAAATATTGATTCTTGAATCATTCTAGTTGATTTCAAGACCAAGAAAGTAATGTAACAGTCCCATATCTGTCATAGAAAACATGTCATGCATAGTAGTCTTCACTACAACAATGGAGGAGTTTGATATCCCTATGATGAGTAAATAATATAAATATAGAAATATCAATATAAGATAATATGGTATCCTCATCTTATACACATTAGGATCTAATGTACATATAATAAAACCTCTAGAGAGAAGATAAGAGTTCATTTTAGCATATTGTGCCCGAGGTGTTTGCTTAAGTCCGTACAATGACTTCCTCAACCTGAAAACTAATGATCAATCCCAAATATATCCCTATGGATTCTCCATATATATCTCCTCATTATTATCTCCATGTAATAATGCATTCTTCACATCCATATGGTGTACCTCCCACTTTCTAGTTGTTCAAATAACTAAAGTTGTCTGAATGGAATCAATCTTGGCAATCAATGCAAAAGTCTCCTCATATTCAATGCCTTGTACATGTGAGAAACCTTTAGATACAAACTGAGCCTTATAATTTTTAATGTATCCATCAACATCCCTCTTTGTCTTGAAAATTCACTTACATCTAACGAGCTTCTTGTTGGAAGGTAGAGGAACAAACTCCCATGTGTTGTTCTCTATCAAGGAATTGTACTCCTCTTTCATAGCTTCCTCTCGATGGGGTTTTCCTTTAGCCTCTGCATAAGAGTGAGCATATTGTATAAGTACCATATCACAATAAATAGGAATCAATGTATCCATGGTAGTAAAATCTTGTGGAGGCTCCATAAAGTGATATCTGGTTCTCCGTTGATCGACGAGATCACCCACTAGATCACTTGTTTCCTAAAGAGTATGTTGTGCCCATCATGGTCGATTTTATAGACCTAAAACTTCTTGATGTTGATAAAAAATATCATATATACCATACTCATATATTTTATTATAAATATTATTGAAATCAGTCTCACGAAGTTCCACAACCAGTGATGGTGGAGATGGAGGTGTGGTGTGCTATGGAAGTATCTGTGAAGGACCCTCTTCAAAATTAATGCTCCTTTGAATGAATATTATATTTTAAGTAGTATCTAATAACCTGTATCGCTTCAATCCCTCTGGATATCCAACAAAAATACACTCTTTAATATGATCTTCCATATCTTTCTTCCTATCAAAAGGGATCCTAGCCCATGCACAGGAACAAAAAAATCTGAAGTGAGTGAATTTCGGTTTATTCCCGCCCCAAGCCTCATATGGAGTTAATCCATTGACTAATTTATGAGGAAATCTATTCTGAATTTTGGTTGCACATTTTATAGGTTCATCCCATAACTTTGGAGGCAATCCTCTAGCCTGCAACATATAGTTGGTCATCTATTTCAATGTCTTATTCTTTCTCTCTGCTACCCCATTCTATTGTGGAGTATATGGAACTATTTGTTGCAACTATATACATGATTTTCAACAAATATGATCAACTTCCTTATTCACATAATCTCCTCTATTGTCTCTATAAAGCTTCTTAATCATCTTCCATGTTTGGTTCTCAACTAGATGCTTGAAATATTTAAGATAGTAAAAGACCTAGGATTTTAATTTGAGAAAGTAGACCCATGTATATATCAAAAAATCATCAATGAAAGTAAGAACGTACATGGATTTATTGATCGACGGGTGTGGGAAAGGACCTTTAATTTCATTGTGAACCAAATCTATAAGCAATGATTGCATCCATGCTTTAACTATGGTGAACTTCTCCTCGAGATGTTTTCCTTGTATGTAGCTCTGGAAAACTCCCTCTGTGTATTGAATGTGGGGTAATCAATCTACCATTCCACCCTTACTAAGCTTATATAAATATGTAAAATTTACATTCCACAACCTAGAATCTTCATTAACATGTGTTAGAAGAGATACATAATCAGATTTATGAGTGAAGTGAGAGAGGATGTCCAACCTGGAATGGTGATTAATCTCACCAATGACAATTTTTGAACCATCTCACAAGTTAAAAATAATAGTTGAATCCGAAGTGAACTCCACCTTATTCCATGAACCTAAATGAGTGATTTGACAGATGGAGAGAGGATTCACTGAAATATTTGGAACATGAAGTACATCATGAAAACATCCATGGTCTAGATAAACTCTACCCCTACCACACACCTTTGTTGGAGAATCATATCCCATGAATATAGATGGTTTGAAACAAGTATCCAAGTATGAGAAAATTATATTTGATGAGGCCATGTGATGGGTAGCCCTAGAATCAAACACCCGAGCAATAGAAGAAGATGAAATAGAAAGAAATGCATGACAATTACCTCTTTCTGATGATGACGTTTCCCTTGCATTATCTGGAATACAATCCTTGATGTGATGTTTATCAAGTGTTTTTTCCATGATATCTATGTTCTTTTTCATGAAATAACTCCTAGGATGGAACCCCCTGATACAATAGGAACATTTTTTCTTCTCCTTCTTTCCTTTTGATTCCTTGGAAATTGAAATCTCGTATGTGGACTTTTGGTTACCTTCGTTCTTGTTCTCTTGGTCGTTCTTACCCTTTTTCTTCTGCTTATTCTTCTTTAAAATTCCTTGAGTTGTAAGCACATGGAGATTGGAACTATTAAATGCACCTATTTGGATGAGATCTTTTTCCTCAGGGATAAATGACTCCATGAAATAATATGGGGATTCTATCTTCCATGTAGACCCCATAGCTAACCTGGTAGTATGAAAAGAAGACATGTAGACTGTTTAAATGGATACTTGACATTGAGAGGGCGGGGGGGGTGAATCAGTGTCACAAAACTTTGGACAATTTTCCAATTTTCACAAATTAACTGAATAACAAATATTTATTTCATTTTCTCAATCAATATATATAAATGAATAAATATTTGATTTATTTAAATAACTTGAATGAATACATAAGATCAATCTTTGAATATCATCTTCATACAACTATGAGAGACCCAACTTGTAGTTCTCAGATCCAACTGAGAAATGAGGAATCCAACCCTCATAACAAGTCCCAACTTGTTGATCTCAGATCCAATTGAGATGTAAGGAATCCAATCCTCATACAAGACACATCTTGTAAACAGGAACCAACGTGATAGAATTAACTTTCATTAAATCCATTATATATAAATATATATACTTCAACAAATTCAATTACAAATATTCTAACCATTCTTTCTTGTTTATATAGTCTTCCAACTGGTGTGAATTTGAATAATTGTGTCTTTTGATTTTGAAACATTGTACCTTTTCATTTAAATGATAGAATTTAATCTTTAAATAATAATAATATTTAATCTTTATTCATAATTCTCATGGATTAACTCTCTTTTAATTATGACTGTGTGTCAATTATTTTGTCTTCGTGATTTGATCACATAAATGGATCGACTCATCATATTGTTCTCATGCTTCTACTGCATTATTTGTTCACCAACAAATCATATTTGATCTTTTATCAATTCTCTATATTGTTCTAGTGTTAACTCTCTATCAAATTAAATCTGTATGAGGCGCTTCATTCAAACCATTTTCATATGATCATAGGCATAGAACCACGAGATTATCTATTTAAGCACTGCCTCATTTTACCCTTATTTCTCTATTCCATACAACCGTAGGTAGTGACCAAGCGCTAAGCTAAATAAGTTCCTAATCACTTGTCAAGATCAACTGTCACGTTTTAATGGCATGATGATATGGAAAATTGTCATTACTTCGGGACTTCGTCCTCCACGACTTCCAGCCTCCGTAATATTTCAAATCTTCCAAAGAATATTTCTCTGAAGTATATTGGACAATCATTATTCATTATTTCGTTAGTCGAACGATCCTAGCTTATCCAGAGGTTCGACCAAATCGACAGTTACGAATTAATAAAGAGTTGACATGAACATCTCTCATTTACTTCAGAAGTTCAGGACTTCAAGAATTTTTTGGTGGTGAAAAATCCTGAAGTAAAACTACCGAAGGGACATAACTTGTTGACGTCACTTGTTGGCATGACACTGACTGAGTGGTTGTCACATTCACTTAGATTTGTGACTTACACATACCTGAAATTCCAAATGCACTTTGACACTTGTCATCATTTGATTGTGTCCTTACTGACATTGTCTTTTGACATATATCTCCCGATGTTGCACACATTCTTCTCCTTGATCAAATGGTCAAGATACTATCTGAAATGTATATTAGATTGATGACTGAGAGAGACTTCGGAATTTTAGCCTTCGATACTTCAAGTAACTTGATATCTCCACTTCCCAGTTCTTCCAAAGTGAGATTCCTTGCAGTGTAACCTCCTCACAACTTTTAACCCTAAATAAATGTTGTTCGTTGATCATGATCTTAGATCGATGGATCGATATGTTTGTGATGTTGCTTTCTGTTGGAACAGGGGCAGACCTAGGGTTCAACGCTACAACATCGCACCAACAAAACCCTAACTACTAGCCCTTTAGGCAACACCTCCGAAGTAGATGAAGTCTCACCCGAGGTAGAGGCAGGGGTGGTTGCAGGACTCAAGTTTTTGCAACCTTAGCTGGGAGACACATATGTGATTTTACTACTTAATAAAGCACTTAGCATTGTCAGTTCCTTAATATACAGTCAATAACCACTTCTCTTATAAGACAAAACTTCGCAGCATTAACACTCATCTATTGTATTTAAGAACTTATCATAAGTAAATAGGTTATATCTGGTAGATCAAGAACTAAGCATATTCATGTATATCAGATCCATCATTCTACCTATCATTAGCACTAAGAATAAGCAGATTTATCTAATCATCTCAAGCACTTATCAAAGAAAGACATAAACACATTAAGACAAGCACAAAGCAAGACAACACAGTGTTTACGTGGTTCACCCCTCTTTTGGGGCTATGTGTAATGCCCCATATATTGACCTTTAGGGAGTTAGAAGATGGACTATTTACTGATCTTAGTAATTCAATTTTTAACATTTGTTTGGGCTCAATTAGATTGATATAAATATTTGATATATGTACATATTTTTATATGTTGCATGATATTATTTTCATTGTTATATACTCATGATGATGATAGCTCTTTGATTTGTTTAAACATGCAACTTAAAATGTGGAATTTAGGTACATGGATACTAGTTCAAGTTATGATATGAATGCATAACAGATGCCAGACATGATAAAAATAAACATGCATTTCTTAAATTAAATGTCAATATAGATATGGATCCTTACATGAAATTATTATGTATATGCATAGATATGAGTTATTCGTGGATTAAATTACAGGTTAATGAGTTATGCGATATCCAAATGACTATAGTGTTGAGGTGACTTGGATGTCGTAGACATCAAGAAGATAGTATATGCTATATGTTGTACTTATTATTTAATTTATGATTCAAAATATTTCTATGATTTGTGGTGAGTGTGTAACATCCTGCTCTGGTGCACTGAGAAAACTTATTCTTTGAGGACACTTGCTCGCAAGTGATCCAGACTATTATGATATTAAAACAATTTTCCATGATTATGATGCGTTATGATATATGACATGATGTTTTACTGCATTGACATAGACATGTGCTATTGACTCAGTTTTTACTGAGTGTGCAGGGTTTTGGACCTTGAGGATGCAGAGGCATTGACGGAACCCCTTGGACTCCAGATCAAGTCAGGGAGTGTTCTATTGGGTTTTGATTGATTTACTGTGATATTAGTACATTTGATTAGATGATATAATGCTGATATATTCTTATATGATTTGTTGATGATGCAGGCTGATGATAGCTTGCCGACCAGAATCACATATGGACTAAAGGGGCCACACATGACTACCAGAGAGGTTGAGGGAAAGGTGTGGACAGCAGCCCTGCCACAGCCTACTAGCACTCCCGCCATGGCTCGAACTATAGGTTAATGATTACCTAGTTCGAGAGGACCCACGATGTCATGAGGGTAGATTGCAACAGTCGCTCATGATGATTCTAAGGGGCACGCAATAAGGCGGGGGCCTTATTTCTTAGAAGCCCTTAGTCTCCCACAAGTTCACCTCGTGGAGTGTTGACTCGAGGGGTTATTGATGTCTACCAATCATTCAAGAAGCGAGTGGCACCCTTGGAGCACGTGGTGCATCCTGAAGGGCACGTCACACAAAAGAAACACAAGAGGTGAGTGGCACCCTTGGATCACGTAGTGCATCCTGAAGGGCACGTTGCACAAAGGAACAGATGAGGCGAGTGGCACCCTTGGAGCACCTAGTGCATCCTGAAGGGCACGTCGCGTTGATGATGATAGAGGGAGGAACCTAGATGGCCCTAAGACAGACAACACATTAAGAAATTTTAAAACAACTTCCCTAATTAAATGTTGCCCAGTTCAGAATCTAAGTTCTAAGTCTAAGACTTCTCTAGGGGTAAAATTGTGTCTACCCTTAAGAAAATATACCATATAAAAATAAAATAATAAAATTTAAACTAAAAACCACTTAAGTAATAGTTTTGGTCTTCATAAATTTTTTGTGTAAAATGAAGATAGTAAGAATTTAATTAAAATCAGTGGATATAGAATGTCAAGAAGAAATTAATTTATTTTAACTTTTGATAATTTCAAAAGGTACTAAATTAATAATAAAAGTAAAAAGAGGATAATTTGCACAACTATCTTTTCTAGCTCAAATAAAAATAGGAATGAATAAAATGTAAAAATTAGGAAATTAGGGAAAGGAGGTAACCTAAAGAGGGAAAGATGGGAACTCATGGTAAAAAGAGAGAAACCAACTTAGGAAAGAATCGACATTTAAAGAAACTTCTAATTTTGAACTGATTTAGCAATTTCTTTTTAGGGAAAGCTTTTAAAAGATGTAAGGGAATCTAGGGACACCTAGGAGTAAATTTAGGAGTAACTCTAGGCGGGTGAGGGAAATAAGACAATTTAATAAATTAAAGAAAATAATTATTGGAGGAAAGTGGGGGATGGAGGACACTTGTACGAAGGAGAATTTTTAGAAGATTTTTATTAAAACTTAAAATTAAATGAGATTTAGGGAAAGGAGGGAAGTTCGAAAACTCTATAAAAGAGAGGGAGGAGAAGGAAGAAGGGGATCAGTTATTAGTGTAACATTACGCTGTCGGATTAGTGACTTGACTAATTTTCTTGTGGGAGTTGGGATTTCCCAGCTCAGAGAGGAGTGGTAGCTCGGCCTTGCGAGGCGAGCTGGGAGCTAGACGTACCATCTAGATAATGTGTGGCCCCTTTGCGGCCTGAGGGGCTAAGGGGGAAGAAGAGTACCCCGAGAGTTGTCTGGGAGGTACCGGTGAGGTCTTGACGGTCGGAAAGTGGGAGCGGCATGGAGCGCGAGGACGACATTCAAAGTGGGAGATCAGGTAAAAGTATTCTCTCGATTAGTAGAGTAGAATGCATTAGGTTTTATGAGTTAGATCTGTAGGTGTATTGGGTAATCTGGATGGAATAATATTTAACCTCATTCGGTGTGGGATCTCATTTGATTGAATGGTTTTTCTTTATTTACTTTCTCCGGTGAAATTTTGTGTATTTATCTTGCTGTAGAAATTTTACTGTGTAATTTGAGTAAACTCTAGGCTTGTATTTGTTATTGCATCTCCATCCCCAATTAGCAACTCTGCCCCTTTGTTTTTGTCAATTTAATGCCTTGGCCAAAAAATGAGGAAGATCATGCTTGTGGTCGAATCCCATGGCTCTAAATTGTAGTCCAGTCCTCAAAACCCAAGACTACGATTTTGTCTTTAGCTTAGAAGGCTTGCTCTTCTTGTGTTGGGAAGGATGTAGATGCCTCCATGTTCCTCGGAAAATTCGCCAGCCCTGAGACCTTAAATGGTTAAAATCGATGAGAACCTAGGCTTGAGCATTTCTTATGTGTCTTGGAGTTCCTAACCATTGCAGGGTAGGACGGATGGGTAGTCAGTCTTAGTATGTTATCGGTTGGTTGTCATTCCTTACATGCAAATACTTGATGTGCGTCTTAGGTCGACATGTTGTGTTTGTCATTGTATGCATCTTGTTCATCATCGGGTGGTGACACAGATTCAAATGTGTTTATTATCCTTCTACACATGTGCACACAAAAAAAATAAAAATTGCACTTGTTATAAGAGGTTGTCATCGTAACGAGGAGGTTCCTTACATATGGTATTAGAGCGGGTTCAACTCGTGACTTGGGATCGCTACATATTTCATTGACATGATTGGATTATACTGTTTCTAATTGAGTTGATTGTGTACGTGCTGGTAATCATGGTTAGAGGACGTTGTGGAGGCCGATGACGGGGTTCTAGGGGAGGAGGTGTGACACCTCCAGTAGCATCCACACCGGAGGGGTCTAACCCCCAGGGAGACAAGTAGGTTCTCGGACAGGAGAAGATAGCAGTTGGAAATGTAGTCGGAATGATGAGAGCCTTTCATTCACTGTCCAAGGCACTGATTAGTCATTTGGATAGAGATGAGTCTAGGTCGCCGACACCCGCTGAGGTTCCGCCGCACGCACTAGTCGTTACTGGTAGCATTCACCGTGAACTTGACAAGGTCAAGTTTCCTGATTTCTTTGGTGCCCCGAAAGGCGCAGCCGC
>JZKD02S1931815.1:0-12992 GCA_000966675.3 Picea glauca
AGAGAGAGAGAGAGAGAGAGAGAGATCCAAGATGTTTATTTTCTCTACAATACTTTTCCAATCATTTGATGAGTATTTTTTTAGGAAAATAGGAATTCCTAGGTACTAGAATAAGGTCCAATTGTCAATGTAATTAAATTCTAAAATATGAGAGATGAGTTGTCTTACCTAGGCTTTAACATTCCAACAACAAATTTGGAATTTTTGTTGATTAGCTTCTCATTCAGATGCATCCAAGAAAGCCTCCAATATTTGTTTGATTCTTGAGGCTATCGTTATCAATGCTCCCCCAAGTAACAAAGTGTCATCTACAAATTGGAAGTGCTTAATTTTTTCACTCTGCGAACTATTATAATGCTTGGTATATTGTTATTTAGTGTTTCTTGTTCCAACTTGTGGCTAGGGGAGTTTGCCATCATAATATAAAGAAAATGGGAGAGGGGATAGCCTTGGAGAAGACCTCTTATGCGGCAGACAAAATTAGTGGGCCAACCATTCACCAAGGGTGCTAATCAAGGAGCACTTATACATGAGGAAAACTAGGAGATAAAGGTGTTGGCCATATTTAGCTTGACCACCAAGCCTTTTTCTTTGGACAACATGCTAGAATGGATAGCTTCTTGCACTAAAAAAATATTGTCAATAATATGCTAGTGATGTAAAATAAAACCTTGATTGTCAAAAATACCTTTTGGCATTACATTTTTTAAGAGGGAAGTAATGATTTTAGTCATAATTTTATAGGAAACATTACACGAGGAAATAGACTTGAGTCTAGAGGAGGGATTGGTTTCTTTTGGGAATAGGGTGAGAATGGAGGAGTCATTTTCCCACCTGTTTTCATAGATCTATGAGCATACTGCAGCATATTCCTTAAGTCATATTTATTGAAATTCCAAAAAAAATTATAAAAGGATATCGTTAAACCATCTCGGAACGGGGCCTTGTTAGGATCAAAACTCCATATTGTTTCTTGAATATCCATATTTGGTTTTCATAATTTGTTATGAGTTTTGAAATATGTTCCAATAGTTGGATCATATTCTCTTATTTTGAATCATTTTTTTGAGAGTACAGAAAAAAAAAAAATGGGATTTAGACGCCTCCTTGATGCCCTCAAAATATGAAAAATTATTACCATTTTCCATGATCATTTTTTTGACATTATTCCAGATTACTCTAGCTCTGGCATGTTTATGAAAGAATTCGATGTTTATGTTCCCCACATTTATCCAAAGGCTATGGGATTTGAGCTTCCAGTGCTCTTCCTCTTGCTTCAGGATCCTACAGTATT
Organism: Picea glauca; assembly: GCA_000966675.3. Taxonomy (NCBI): domain Eukaryota; kingdom Viridiplantae; phylum Streptophyta; class Pinopsida; order Pinales; family Pinaceae; genus Picea; species Picea glauca. The sequence goes on from JZKD02S1931815.1 coordinate 1,295, forward strand.
TTCTTTATAGCTCAATCTCTTTGTCCTAGACTTGACTTATGATCTTTTGGTCCTCCATATGACATTGAAAATCTTCGAGTTTAGATCTGATTTTATTTTTTTCGCAGTGGGGGAGATTGTTAGCACTAAGAGTCACCCTCAGATTGAAAGAGGATAAGCCCAGTACCCATCAGAATGTTTGGTGGAGGTAGGTTTTATGAATGGAGGTGAAATGGACATAGCTCAGTACAAGAACATTTAAACACAAAAACTGGACAGGCGATGCATAAGGAAATGAGGCCCTCATTAACTTTGGTCAATGGTTAAGGTGAAAGATGAGAAGAAGGAAGACTTAGTGAGAAAAGTGGACAAGTTTTCCATGAGAATCCATCCTTCAAGCATCTTAGTGAAGAAAAACCCAGGCACAAGAGAACTCTTGAACTTAAGTTTAAGATATTGAAATATATCACAACAGTATTATAATCAAACCTCCATTACAATACAACTACAACAACTCATTTGTATCATCCATGCATGAGCATTTCAGCATAAGAGGAAACAAGAAAACGAAATAAAATACTGAAATAGGTCACAACACCATTATAATCAAACCTCCATTACAATACAACTACAACACCTCGTCTGGATCTTCCATGCATGAGTGTTTCAGCAAAAAAGTAAAAAGATGATGAAAGAAGTTGACTTCTATTAATGCAAAAGTATCAAGTCTTATACATAACCACATAATAGCTTTGGTATCAAAATATTACAAAATAGGGAGCTCTGCTCAACCATTCAACGACCATAACAAATTCTTACATTGATCTACTTATACTCAGATCATTCCTCAACTACTAGAAGTTTGATATGATCTAGCCAACCCATCTAAATATTTCCACATATTTACCTTCTCTGTCAGACTGTGCGTGTATCTTCCTCGGGCTGACATTTTTGTCTCCTCGTCCAGGTCTTCCATGCCTTCTATTTATGGAATGATCCAAGGTTTCAACTATCGGCCTGCGTCCATTAACAGATATATCTTCGGGATCGATACAAGGCCAGATAACTAGGGGGAGACCACTTTCTATGATTGGTTACAATGTTGAATGAGCATGCAAATTCGGAGCTGTCAAAAGAAGTTTGGAACATACAGCTTTTGATCCCGAAATGTACCACCTTCTGCCACATTTCTCTCCCCAAAAACCATGGTTTATATTTCGGCCCGCTCAAAATTTTTAACATTCGAGCACGTTGTGGCCCCAAAATGGAGTGAGGTCATTGGTCTGGTCACAATCTAAGATCTAGGTAGTCTCTCTATGTTAGCGCCACCACTAAAGCTTTACCTGCCTACCAAATTTATAAACTCTTTAATTATTCTTGGGGGAGGCATCAATTTTGGTGCTAGGGAGCTTTGATGTTGAAAAACAATATTTCCAAGAGAAAAACTTCCTGAAGCTAACATGGTGACTTGACATCACTGTGTTGATGTTTCATGGAAAGGAGGGTGACACGCGTCAGTTGGAAACAAGTTGATGATATTACCAAAAGTGCATGGACTGAGTGCCACGTGTCAGTTCCATATGGACAGGTGGTGAAAAAACAGAAACTCCGCAGCAGAAACACTTTGGGAATTTGAAAACAAGGAGGGAGAGAGAATGTCAAAGCTCCAGAGTCTAGAGCGGATCTAAGCTACTAGATCTGGGAGGACACGCAGAAGAGGTCCATGCACTTTGTGGGACTGTTTTCTGGAGGAAACCAATAATAGAGGAGACAAAAATCCAGAAACCCAAAATGGTAAAGAAAATCAGGACCGTCTGTTGGAGGACACGAGGCAGAGATTTGCGTACTTGAGAGTGAGGGGATGAAGGAGAAATTTTTTAAAGTGACAAAGAGATACGAAGATGAAACCATGGTCGTTGATGGCATATACGTGCAGCAGATATTTGTGCACTTTGGGAAAATCATTTCGGAGAAAATCGAGAGGAGAAGTCCCAAAACTCCCGAAACCCAAAATTTGAAGTAAATCGTGCACAACTGCTGGAGAAGGAAATGCAACACTTTATTTTTAATTATGGGGCTTCTGTCTTGCACTAAACCTCATGCAACTTTATAATTCTGAATTCCTGAGGGCCACTAATCTGAACTCCATAGGGTATATTCGATGTTGAAAACTGAACCTGCATGTTTTCTTGCTTTGAGCTCGCAATAGACCACTTTTAAATGTTGTGCTTGGACGTTACCTATGAATCAAAATAATTTGTTGTCCTGTGACCTTTAAAACTTTATGTGATAACATTTGGCTCCATGGGGGATGACATGCTCCATGTGAGTTGCTAAGAACAAGTAGTTCCAGTGCCTTAGCTGTTGGGTTGTGGAGCCGAGCTCAAATAAATTTCGTTGAAGACAACAGGATGATATGTACACTTCTCTACTTAGAAAAATAAAGAAAACACACATGCTCTAGAAGGATCTTATTTATTAACAACACTACACTAACTAATTTTACAATGCGCTAGGTGAAAACAAACTTCCACCATAGCCATTCAAGTAACCTCATAACTGAAAACTTATTTATTTTTTCACTGATCAGGAAGGGACTATAAAACTGTGACAACAAATTAATTACATCCTTCATATTACCTCCCAATGATGAAGGTAAGATGAATCTTAAAGTCTTTAGTATATTAAGGAAATGAAACTCCATGTACTCTCATATAGGGTCATAAAATAGGTGATAAAACTTACTAGGTTGGTAACAGAAAGCCTTATTTTCTTTATAGTTGTTCACATATGGTTGAACGTCTGTTGCAAGCATAGGTGATTGAAAGGCTAATGTGGGTTGTTGATCCATTTCTCTTTTTCCCTCTCTGATAACATCTTCTAGCTGATGGAAAGATATATCCTCATGTATATAAAAGGATGGTTGTTTCTCCTTAACATGCTTCTCTTGGAAGAAGCTTTCATTTTCATTAGAAGGTTGGTCACTAATGATTTTTTCTTCTAAAACAAAAAACACCTCAGCATTTTCATCATTGTCTCCATAATGATCAAATAAAGGAGGAGTCTTGAATGGCATACCAAGAGGTATCTTCTGCCCAACATGAGAAAACTTCTCTTCATTATTAAACACGGGCTTCCTTTCAAGATTCAATCCAAGAAGCAACAACTTATCATCATCATATGATTCAAAAATAGGTTGCTCATATCTAGGGTTTTTAGAAACAATGTTACAAAGAATATCATCTTCCAGAACAAACTCAATTTCTACACTTTTCTTACTGAGACAACAAACACAGCTTCCATCTGATGTAGATGAACAGGGAAGAGAAAGAGTTGATTTTTCATCCAAGGCATATTCTTCATTCTCACATCCTTCAAAAGAATCAATTATATCTTGAACAAGATATTTATACTCCTCACAAAATCTATGACAAATTAACTCAGAGGAATAAAACTTTTGACAATGAATATTGAAAGCTGCATGAAACTCTTCAAGTGAAGAAACGCTAGAAATCTCAATAGAGTGATACCAAATATGAGCATCTACTTGAATAGAGTACATAAACAGCTTCATATGTATGTCTTCATGTTGGATGTCAAGTTTTTGCATCAAAGCATGAAATCCTAGAACATGTTCAAGAGGGTTGTCATTCTCCCCTTCACAAAATCTTGGCAGAAGATCTTTCCATTCATCAATTTGAGACACAGGATGTGGATAACCAGCTATGGCTGAGAAATTTAATGGGGTAAACCTCTTGGATAGGATATCCTCCATAGTCATTTGATTTGTCTCCTTCCAGTGGAGTCACCAACAGATTCTGAATAATGGAGTCCCCATGGTGAAAGATAAGAAGTCAGAATAATTTGTCCAGCTTCAATTCACCATCCAAAATTGGATCTATTTGTTGTTGTTCTCCCACGAAAGATTTTCAATCTATAACAGAAGATAAAAATCCTTCTTGAGAAATATTTCCTTTCTTGATAATATTTTTTTGGTGAGCTTCAGGTGTTTCTAGAGGCATTTGTGGAGTAGACCTCATGTGTCTGCCTTTGGGAGCCACAACTGAAACAGTGGAGTCACCAAGTGCAAGTTTCAATATTCAAGGTACTGATTTTTTATGCACCTTCAGAATCAAAACTTCTTTGTCGTTCAATCCCAGGAAAATGTCTTCAATTCATTCCTCAGCAACGACACCAAGAATATTATCACTGAGAGTCACCCTCATATTGCAAGAGGATAAGCCCAGTACCCATCAAAATGTTTGGTGGAGGTAGGTTTTATGAATGGAGGTCAAATGGAAATAGATCAGTACAAGAACATTTAAACATAGAAACTGGACAAGCGATGCATAAGGAAATGAGTTTTGCATTAACTTTAGTCATTGGTTAAGGTTAAAGATGAGCAGAAGGAAGACTTAGTAAGAAAATTGGACAAGTTTTCCATGAGCATCTGACCTTCAAGGAGATTGGCAAAGAAAAACTCAGACACAAGAGCACTCTTGAACTTAATTTTAAGATACTAAAATATATCACAGAAGTATTATAATAAAACCTCCATTATAATACAACTACGACAAATATTATGGATCATCCATGCATGAGCATTTCAGCATAAGAGGAAACAAGACAATGAAAGAAAATGTTGAAACAGGTCACAACAGCATTATAATCAAACCTCCATTACAATACAACTACAACACCTCGTCTGGATCTTCCATGCATGAGTGTTTCAGCACAAAAGTAAATAGATGATGAAAGAAGTTGACTTCTATTAATGCAGAAGTCTCAAGTCTTATACATAACCAGAGAATAGCTTTGGTATCAAAATATTACAAAATAGGGAGCTATGCTCAACCATTCGATGACCATTATAAATTCTTACATTGATCTACTTATACTCAGATCAGTCCTCAACTGCTAGAATTCTGATCTGATCTATCCATCCCATCTAAGGATTTCCACCTGTGTACCTTCTCTGTCGGACTGTCCGTGTATCTTCCTCGAGATGAAAGTTTTGTCTCCTCATCCATGGCTTCCATGCCTTCTATTTATGGAGTGAGCCGAGGTTTTAGCTATCGGCCTGCGTCCATTAACTAATATCTCCTCGGCATCAATACAAGGCTTGATAACTAGGGGTGGCCACTTGTTGTGATTGGGTATGATGCTGAATGAGCACACGAATTCAGAGCTGTCAAAAGAAGTTTGGAACCATACCACTTTTGAGCCTAAAATGCACCACCTTTCACCACGTCACTCTCCCCAAAAAATGTGATTTAGATTTTGTCCCGATCAATATTTTAACGTCTGATCACGTTGTGGCCCTGAAATGGAGTGTGTTGATTGGTCTGGTCACGATCTGAGATCTGGGCAGTCCTGCTATTTTAGCTCCACCGCTAAAGCTTTACCTGCCCACCAAATTTAGAAAATATTTAATTATGCTTGGGGGAGGCACCTATTTTGGTGCTAGGGAGATTTGATGTTGAACAAGAATATTTCTCTGAAAACTACTTCCCAAAGCTGACATGGTGACTTGATGCCACTATGTTGATGTGTCGCGGAAAGGAGGGTGACACGCATCACTTGGAAACAAGAAGATGATATGCCCAAAGGTGCTTGGACTGAGTGCCATGTGTCAGCGCTAGATGGATAGGTGGAGAAAGAACTAAAGCTCCACAGCAAAAACACTTCGGGAATTTGCAAACAAGGAGGGAGAGAGAACGTTGAAGCTTCAGAGTTCAGAGTAGATCCAAGCCGCTAGATCTTCGAGGAAACATGGCAGAGATCCATGCACTCGGTCAGAATGTGTTCCGAAGGAAACCAAAAAGAGAGGATCCAAAACTCCTGAAACCCGAAATGGTGAAGCAAATCATGATTGTCCATTGGAGATGGACACGCGGCATAGATCTGCGTACTCGGGAGTGAGGGGACGGAGGATTTGTTGACCGAGATTTTTCCAAAGTGCCAAAGAGATACAAAGTTGAAACCCTGGTCATTGATGGCATAGATGCACAACAGAGATCTGTGCACTCCGGGAAAAGAATATCGGAGAAAATCGAGAGGAGAAGTGCCAAAACTCCTGAAACCCAAACTCCGAAGTAAATTTTTCCCATCTTATAGAGAAGGACACATGGTGCTTGATTTTTAACTACGGGGCTTCTGTCTAACACAAAACCTCACACAAATTTATGATTTTGAATGCTTGAGCGTCGCTAATATAAACTTGATAGGGGATATTCGTCATTGAAAACTGAACCTGCATGTTTGCTTGCAATGAGCCTGTAATAGACCGCTTTTGAATGTTATGCTTGGACCATTACCTATGCAACAAAATACTTGGTCGTCATGTGACCTTGAAAAATTTATTTGATAACATAGATGAAAGCTTCTTAAGCCCACACTTTTAAGGTTGATTTTACAAGTTTGAGATTTTGCTCACAAATGAAGATTGGGGTTCCTGGTATCCATGTATTCTAGACTTTGGATATTTTATCCACCACTCTTGATATTTTATCAACAAAGGGTTATAATATAATGACAAGGGACCATATTTAAAAGGTGGAGGGAAATTGTCTTGTGGTCTAAAGTGCAATAGGAAAGAATCTACAAATGAAGACTGAAATATTGAAGGAGCAAATTACTATGGACAAGGAAGTAGTCTAGTCTAGTGGCCATATATATAATTCTCACTCTCTTATTTGTCCAATTTTATTTCCCTCTATTAGGCTTTATATCTAGAATATCCCAATCCCATAGTAATTCTTTCATCTTCTCCCTGAAAGGGTAGATGCCAAATATTCCTCTTATTTTTTTAGAACTACTCAAGGTGACATTAAAATCCCCTACTATAATACAATCTAAAGAAAATTCATAGTCCTTTTGGTTCATAATAGACATCCAACAAGTCTCCTTATCCTTTTCCTTCGTGAGCATATAAAAATTGAAGACTACAACGAATTTATCAGTTTTCAAAAACTTGAGTTTTGTAAGGAACCGGTTATGGGTTTGATAAGATAAAACTAAGCTTACCTATTGGGTGTTCCATAGGGTTAAGAGTCCCCCTGAAGCCCCATTTGAATATTCTGCCATTCCTTCACTTTGTTTCTATATTTCATTTCTGACTTTAATCACATCCTTTTCTTTCATCTTGTTCTCTTGGATCATGAGTATCACAAGAATTTAAGATGTGATGATATCTTTGATGGAAAATGTCCAAGACCCTTGCAATTCTAGGAGACAAGAGTCATTATTTAACCAAATATTTGGGAGGTACTCCTTTACAAGGATTGTTTCTTCCAACAAATTTTGATTGTTTTGAGACTACTCCATACATTTTGACTATCATTTGTTGGGATTCCAATCTAATCTCTTTGTTTTCCCATTTTCCTCTTATAGTTTTTAGAGATTTCCTCCCTAATCTAAAAGGGATATTTTCCTCTGAGGTCATATCCTCATCCACTGACTTACCTAAGGTGACCTTCTTGTCTCAATCATCTTGGAAAATCACCTCTGCATCCTTATATTTATCAATTTCTTCCAAACCCTCTTCTATTATCACTGGATCAACTTCACCAGGCTCATTTGGGGTGGGCCTCGATTCTTCTTTGATCACTTTCTATTCTATAATAATCAAAGGGAAATTTTTATTTTGGACTAAAGAATGCTCCATGGGGAAAGAAACCTCCCCCATTTCCTAGTTTTGAATCTCATCATTAATGTCATCTAGTGGGTCGAGAGTGTTGAAGCTATTCTTTTGTAGAATATTGGAAATAAATTTGGAGGATTCATGGGCTCTTTAAGGAGGTGGACTCGGCCTCGATTTTTGGGTAGCTTGATGGAGATTTAGAGAGACGTTGTTGCCAGAAAAAAAGGAGGGTTTGGAAATAGTATTAACCCTATGGCCATCTTTATGAGAAATAGATTTCCATTAAGATTCTTGACCTAGGAAAACTGTAGATTGAGATTCAATCTTCTCATATTTTTAATCAAAATATACATATTCGTGACAAAGTTTGCATTTGAAAGTATACTTCTCACAATCTAATTGTTGAATGTGTTTCCCATTGCCAAGGGAAATAGGAACAGATTTTGGTATTCCTTTTGCTAGATGGAACTCAACACGGATGTGGATGCAGAATAATATATTTTATTTAGGTTTGGCTCTATCTATGTAATGACCAGGAGAGTTTCCAATGCATTTGAGAGCATCATCCTTCTAGCAATGAAGAGGGAGGTGAGAAAGACAAACCAAAACAAGAACCGTTGAGGGAATGTCATTTTTTGCACTGAAATATGTAGTCCATTTGTTTCGATACATTACCCTAGCACATAGGAAGTATGGTATACTACGAAAGATGAAATCCCTGTCTTCTTTGAACTTGAAAAAAAAACCATAGTATCGTTTGTCACAAAAGAAGTGATTAAGAGAAACCTTGATGTGTTGTTTCCATTTTTTGTGTAACCAACTAGCCACTATCTTTGGGGATCGCCAGATTCCATTAAATTGGCCTATCAATCCCTGATCCACTAGTGCAAGAGCTTTGTGTCTTGAGGTTGAAGACGGAGATTTACCTTAGGCATCTCTTCTAGTTTCTTCACAAAATAAAAGATAGGAGCCTAGGAATTCTTCACAGAGGCTAAGAAAATGGCTTGGAATGTCGGAACTTCTTCGTCAAGAGACCCCCCCCCCCAATCACATTCCATTGAAAACATAACCAAGCTATGGTTTGAACAACATGAAAGGAATGACACTACAATCCAACCTAGGGATGGAAAATGGATTATTACTAAAAAAAATAAAAATTCTTTAACCTCGCTCATTATTTCTTTGAAACCTTGAACAATTATGCCCAATAGTACTATGATACCAATTGTGATAATATGTCATGCATATGATAAACTTATTCAGTCCTAACAACACATAATTCCATGCATAACTTATAATAGCATGTATAATTATAAATATTCACAACATAACATAATTAATCACATATAAATATACATTAATCATCATAAAATAGCATAACATAAATAAAATGTGTATTTAATGAAAACATCGATTGGCTACAAACCTCAAAAATTCCACCCGGCCATAGACATTGTTGTTCTATATCTCTCAATAGCAGGTCACCCCTGAGATGGGGTTATGACTCCATCAAGGAAAAAGCTACCTAAGCCAATCTAGGTCTCATTCAATACAAAAAATGGTTATGCCAAGGTACCAAACTCCAACGACTATTCCAACCACACTCTCATCCCCCTCAGCTTGCACAATCCAAGTGTACATATTTCTCTACTCTGCAATCCCTCAGGCTGTCCCACTTCCCTTCTAGGGATCCAACACAAGTCGGCCAACAAGTCTTAGAGAGGTGGCTCCAGAAACTTAATTTCTATAATGGAGTGTCTAGGCACCCTCCAAGCCTCACACCAAGGGAAACCTATCCCAAAAAATTCTCCTCTAGATCTATATCCTTCCCTAAGGAAAACCAAGGATAACTGTTCACCCAAATCCACCTAGGATTCATAGGGTTTAACAATGTCATAGGGTTACAGTGGCTCTTTATCTCACACCCTACTTCCCGAAGCAAGAATGGCATGATAGAATGAATGGAAAATTTCTCTTTCTTACTAATCCCAAGCTTTATATATGCATGTTCCCTTTTTGACAAGTGGCACTTAAAGAGCTATTCCCCTGCCCGTCACTTGGGAACATGTCCCACCACTTGAGAACTTAGGATAAAATCATGTAACTTTGTGAGTTAGGACTTAAAAATATAATGTTATATTCCTTGGCTTATCCCATTTTCCTTAATCCAGTATCCCCCTTTCCCTCTTGTCGAGTCTTATCCCTACTTTTTCTGATGTAATGAACATAAATATATAAAATATATAGATATAAATAAATAATAATTAAATAATAATAATTAATACATCATAATTAAAATACATGTCTTATCCAAAATACATGTCTATTAATGAAAGGGAACCCCTGCATGGGTATATATGGCCCTCATTTTCATTGTAATCAATCATCTCATATCTCATATTATTCTTATTTTCATATATATATTTATATATATTATTTATTGTCCTTATGCATATCTTTATATTCCAAGTATTTTGGATATTTACATAGTGAACCAGGTTGGTTCACCACAGTGGTATCAGAGCCTCATTTCTAATCTTGGCCATTGTCCATACAAGCTTGTGGCCACACTAGAAAAAAAAATTATTAGAGTTTCTTTGATTCCTTCAGGTCTTTGACTACAGATAGGTCTTTGGCCATTTTAAACTAAAAATTTTCGTAGAAAAAAATTATTATGCTACAAACAAGAAGTAACGAAGTTAGAAATCAGAAGACACTAGAACTAAATTAAAAAAAACAAAAAAAAACAAGTAGGCTACAAGGGTGAAAGTAAAATTAAGCACATCATTTAGGGCTTTGATCCATCATTCCCAAGGTAATTATTTCCAATAATAAATTTTCTTAAAGCATCAATCCTCCTAAAGATAAAACAAGCTAGTAAATTATTTAATAGTGAGACGTTGGTTTAATAAGCTATGTATTGAAACTACGATTTTAAGTGGATTAACTAGGGAGATATCATAGTCATGGTATTCAAAATAGGTTGAGATGTGAATTTCTTAGTTTTCATTATAGTATGCAGGTGTCGCTATCTATAACTACAATGTTATATGTAGGGAATTAAAGGTCAGCTAGGAGAAACAACCTAAACTCTAATCTAGGGGTTCAAGGAAGATGCTTGAGCAATTGAAAAGCATGCTTGATACTAAGGAATGGTATGCCATTATAATGGCATCACTATACATTACCATTTCCAAGAAAGACTATACTTCCTCGAGTTTTAAGAATCCAAAGCCTGATAAAAACATGAATGAATTTTTTTATGTCCTTCTCAGATTGGGATAAAGGTTGAGGCAAAAGGGAAAGTTTCATGTCCACTAGACCTGTCAATTTGAGGAAAAAGTTAACTCACTACTTGAGAGACTCTTTGTTAATTGTTGGGTTGGGTCAAGGATGAAGAACGAGAACATAGAGAACAATGGATTTAAGAAGATAAGAATGTTATATTTTTTGGATATTATCATGAACAAATCATTGAATAGTCATCCTAGAGATTCTACCCTTGTTATAAGTCAAAAAGGAGAAAAAAATCATCTCACTACTTGAGAGACTATTTGTTTGTTGTTGGGTGAAGGATGAAGAAGGATAAAAWGGAGTGCAATGCCTTCAAGAAGTAAATGTTATGTTGTATGGATTTTATCATGAACAAAGCATTGAATATACATCCTAGCAATATTTCCACCTATATAAGTCAAAAAGGATAAAAGTCATCTCAGAACTACGAAGACTCTAGTTGGTTGTTAGGTCGGGGATGGAGGAGTAGGAAAAGGACAATGTGTAAGGCCTTCGGTGAGGAGGGTGCACAACACCTCCGCCTGACCAGCATAGACGAAGACGAGATGTGGATTTTGGGGTTGTCAAGATGCCCAATATTCATATAGAGAGAAAGTGGGTGAATCTTAGGGCGTCCCTTGAGCATGATGTATTTAAGGAGACACATGCCCAATACTTGTAGAGGACAACATATGTTTTCATGTGGTTGCGTAAGATGGAGGTGTGTTGAGGTGCATTGAGGAGCGAGTGACTCAACGCTTAGCGAATCGATGGAAGTCATGTATTGGGCAAGGTAGTGACGTG
>JZKD02S1931826.1:0-11820 GCA_000966675.3 Picea glauca
TTGTATATATGTAAAAATATATATAAACATGTAAAAATAAAATTTAATTATTGTAAAAATATTTATATATTTAAAAAAAAATCATTATATTTGATATTTTAAGAAGTGAAATCAAAATGTGTATTAATGGAGAGCTTTTAGACTCTTTAATATAGATCCTTTATAGTCTATAACTTAGGTAGAACCTCTACTTTATTACGATCATGTAAAACAATCTTGGTTATTGCAAAAGACCAAAATTTTCTTCTAACCAACATTGAAACAATCCCATCAATGTAATAGGGAATTAACTCTACAACTGGCTTTCAAGTTGAAACCTTTCCAAAAAATTAAAACACAAAAATGGAAGAATCAACAAAGTGTTCTTCACCCTTGAACTTTTGAGCTTCTAAAATGCCCTCATCCTTTAAGAAGAGGTCTCCCTTTGTGTTGAATTCCCTATATATATGCTTTAAGGGGATAAAATAAAAAATATTGTTTACCTTTATAACTCTATGCATTATTATTTTTTTTGGAAGTTAGGATTTGTATTAGAACCTGCTAAGCAGAAAAATTACAGTTGTCATGCTATCATAGGAGGTTGTGACAGCATTGCCTTGGTAGGAAACTAATGTTGCCGCATGGTCATAAAATTCATAATGTCCATGCAAAACTTGCATAGTTGTAAGAAACATAGAACGAGAGGAGCTAGATTTAAAGTGCCAAGCAGGGCGAAATTTTTGTAGGCTAGACTGTGAAAACCAAAACCAAAATGTTGGACTATGCTAAGACTGAAAATTCCTAGATCTAAGAAGTCGTGCGGGGCAAAGAGCTTGAGAATTATACCAGCTGCAAACATAAAAAACATAGGAAACTTGAGCCAGAAGGAGCTAGCCAGTGTTGGGGTCGAGCCTCTGCTTGTTCTGTCGATCTTGCACAGTGTCTTTGCCTAGCTTTCCTATGTCCGAGATAACCTGTCCGAGATCCTGAAGAAGAGTCATCAGAAGCTCCTCTCAGCGCAATCACTCTTCTTCCTTGTGTTGCATCTCTTTGATGACGTCGTTGATGTCCTCGATTCCTCACTTGATGGCAGCCAAAGACTCCTTGAGAACGTTCCTTCCAGCGCAGTGGGAGCAAGTAAAAGAGGGAGGAGGAGGTGGAGGTGAGTCAGAGGAGGAGGTGGGGGAGTCGGAACAAGGAATGGGGGAGGACGAAGAAGAGAGAGAAGTTGAGGGAATGGGGGAGGTGGAGGTGGAGGTGGAGGCTGGCGGGGGGGGTGACAGGCTGAGCCTTGGAGCAAAGCTGAGGGAGTTACCATGAATTTCAAACCATTCGACTCAGCAAGAATAAAGAGACGACAGCGGAGGAAAATCGAGAGTGGTGGCCCGAGGAGGCAAATCAGGTGTGAAGGAAGGAGTGGGAGCGATGAGAGGCTCCGAGTTGGAGGCACACTCAGGGTATTGAGGTGAAATCGGACGAGCCTGTTGGCCTCGCCCTCTCGTTCCCCTTCCTTTTGCAGCATACCAGGTCACGCCCCTTTTCAATTTACCTCTAAGTCGAGGCATCAAGAAAGCCACCTGAAACCAGATGAGGAGCACGTGAAAGCTATGAAATTTGTTGCCCAAAGGATGTGAGAACAACCAAACGTAGAGGCGGTGACTGACCAGAGGATAAGTGTTGGGCGCAGGCGGGCGAGTGCACCGCAAAATCTCGAGCCAGAGGCAAAAGACTGGACCAATTTCCAGAGGAGGCCAAGGGCTCGAATGATCCATGGCACTCCAAAACGCAGACCTAAAACCGCCAAGCCAGGGAGGGTGATGGGACTGTGACTGCGTCCAGCCCATTACCATTAATGTTCCCACGAACAGAGGCAGCATCATAATAAACCAAACCAAAATCAAATGAATACCAAGGAGCGACGACCGAGGCGTTAAATTCATGAATTAATAGCGAAGGCTGAGTGCGCCTGAGTTGGCTCAAGGTGGCGGGAGGCTGGGTCATGTGTCCTCCCAGCTGGATGTCCACCCGTCATGACCGTAATAACCCCATACGGGAGCCGATCCTTGTTGTGAGCCATGTTTCTGCATGCGATCATGAAGGGGTGAGTTGGGGACGAGGCTGGAGAACAAGAGAAGTCTCCTTCCTACAAGTCTACCCCAAAGTTTGCCAACATATCTGCTACTTGATTTGTGTTTCTTCGGAGGGAAGAATTACCCATTGAGGCTGAAGGATTGATTTTTTTCTTATCAGCCCGTTCATGAGTCTCCAACTTGGGGGATCTTCTCTGGATCTGCACCATTTAGGAGATGAGAGAGGAGGTTAATGACTATCTGTGAATCACCTTCTGCTATGAGGAGAGATAACCCTTGCTCTTTGGTTGCTTGCAAGCCTTTGAGCAGTCCCCAAATTTTCACTGCATTGTTGGTGTTATGGCCCAAGTTCTTGGCTGAGATGTGGAGGATCTCTCCTTTGCTATTGCGAATGGTTGCCCCGTATCTTGCGGGTCCCGGATTCCCCTTTGGAGGCTCCATCAAAATTTATTTTGTGGAATCCTCTTTGCAGAGCCTCCCAGTGGGAGGGGCTGATCTTAGAAGTGTTACTTGGAGAGGGGACCGAAAGAGAGGGAGAAAGATTGAATTGCCAAGAATTGAAGATGATGTTCTCATTTGTCGGGCAATTCATATCCTGATCTATCCAGGGGTGCAAGTAGATTGTTTCCTTTATATTGGAATGGATTTTAGACCAGACTTCTTGCCAGTTCTGGGAGGCAGATTTGAATATTCAGCAATTTCATTCCTTCCAAATATGCCAAAGAATAAAGCCAGGTAGAAGCTACCAAATTTCGTTGAGGATGGGAGACTGGAAAATTAACTCTCGCCAACCCGCAATTGTTTCCCGGATACCTATACGGTTCCTGTCCGAGGTTCTCATGACGTTGGCTCTGTGGTCCCAAAGATTCGAACTGTAGGAGCAAAGATTGAGAAGGTGATTTTAAGTCTCCTCCTCAGTACCACAAAGGTGACACCAAGAAGGGCCTATAAATCCTATTTTCCTTAGGTTGTCCCAAGTAAGAATGTTGTTGTTCATCGTTAACCAAAGGAAGGTGCTAATTTTTGGCCAGAGCTTTGCGCCCCAAATTTTGCTCCAAACCTTTTATTTTGGGAGGGACTTATGCCTTGCACTGATGGAATAAGCTTCTAGTATGTTGAAGGTGTTGGTGTTGGAGTGACCCCACCTAAGGATGTCCTCCCCTTGTTGGTTGAAGATTCTCCTTGAGTTGAGTTGTTCGAGTAGTGGTTGAAGGTTTATCTCACAAGGGATGTTCAACTCTTCGTGAGTGTTTTTCCATTTGCGCAAGGTGTCTCTTGTAGCTTCTAGAATCCAGAAGTCGACCACTTTATGGAGGCATGCGCCTATCGTTAAGGGAATGAAATAACTCAGAGTGGGATCTTTGTCCAGGGCCGGAAGTTCCTTCCAGGAGTCGCTCCAGAAAAGAGCTGAAGTCCCACTCTGCAATTCACAGAAAGCATGATCTGTTATCATTCCCTTGTTGTGCCTAGCCGCGTTCCAAATAAGAGACCCCGGGCTTTGACCGTTCCATCTGATTAGATCTTTTTCAGTGTGGATGGTGTGTATTTTTTCCTCCATAAGCGTGCCCAGAGGTCTTGCGGCCTTTTTAACCTTCTCCACCAGATTTTTGCACTAAGGACTTTAGTGAGAAGAGAGGGGTCTCTGAGACCAAGTCCCCTTGCATGCTTTGGTCTGCAAACTTTTTGCCAACTGAACATAGCCAGTTTGTGGCCCTCTTTGGTTCCTTGCCAGAGGAATCCCATTTGAATACTTCTTAAAGTGTTGAGGATAAAGTTTGGGGCTACGAGCGTCGAGAAAACATAGATCGAGAGGGATTGCATGACAGACTTGAGGAGGACAAGGCGACCGGGCAGATTGAGGGAGCAGAAAGACCAAGAGGAAAAATTTCTCCTGAAGCTGGAAAGCAGATTTTCCCATGAGGTATTTCTTAGCAGATTGTCAATTAGGGGTATGCCAAGGTACTTGGAGGGTAGGATGCTACGAGTGAACCCCAATAGTTGCGTAATATGACGTTGGATCTGGATGGGCATATTGAAGAAGAAGATTTGAGATTTAGAGAGGTTAGCTTCCATGCCTGAAGCATCACAAAAGAGGTTGATCACAGAGCGGATTCAGAGAGCTTCCCAGATTGTGGGGATTCCCATTAAGAGTATATCATCCACGAACTGACTGTGCGAAATGGGTGGAGATATCCCATGGGGGGTGAGACCTGAGAGGGAGTGGTATGTGATGGTTGCTTTAATGGTTTGACTCAGCCCTTCCGCCATTAAGATAAAGAGAAAGGGCGAAAGTGGATCCCCTTTCCTTATTCCTCTGGAAGGAGAGAATGGTTTGGATGGGACGCCATTGACAAGGATGGAAAACAGGGTTGATGAGGTGAGATTGACAATTCAAAAGACCTACGAAGGATCAAAACCAAAGGCGAGAAGGGTTGATTTCAAGTAGTTCCAACTTAGTTTGTCAAAAGATTTAGAAAGATCCAATTTTAAAAGCATACCAGGAGACTTGATCGCATGAAGTGAGTGGATTACTTCGTGAGCCAGGATGACACTGTCTAGGATCTATCTGCCTTCCACGTATATCGACTGTTCCGGAGAGATGATGAACAATAGGATGGGTTTAAGATGCTTAGCTATGATCTTTGTAAGAATCCTATAGATCACATTGCAAAATGGGTCGGAAGTGAGTTGGGGAGGTAACTATGTTCTCTTTTGGAATGAGAGTGATGAAGGTGGCATTGAGGGCTTGAAGGACCTGCCCAGATTTTCTGAAATCCTCTATAATTTCCCAGACTTCTTCACGTATGATATCCCAACAATGATGGAAGAACTTTGAAGTAAACCCATCCGTCCCAAAAGCTTTTCCAAGCGGAGTGTACCTGAGGGCTTGATCTACTTATTCTTGGGTGATAAGACTCATCAAGACTTCATTCTGCTCTTTCGTGACCTCCTTTGGATTGTGCTTGAGGATAGAGTCAATCGCATGGGAGCTATCTATAGGGAGTTCCGTAAGAAGGTTCTTGTAGTAAGAAAGTAATTCATTTTCTATGTCTACGTGTTGTTGGATCTCTAGGCCTTGGTTTGAAACAAGGTGAGTGATGTGATTTGTGTGTCGACGTTGAACCATCGATCTGTGGAAAAAATTGGTATTTTTTTCTCCCTCTTTGAGCCATTGGATGCGAGATTTCTGTCTCCACAAGATTTCTTCCTGCGCCCATCTTTCGGCTAACTAATTGTTGAGAAGAGATTATTTCTCCTTTAGTGAATCTGTGAGTCCTTGAGTTTTGATCTACTATTGAAGGTAATGAATTTGTTGGTTGAGGATTTCCTGAGCATGGAAGATTTTGCCAAAAGTGGATTTATTCCATGATTTTAATTGTTGCTTGAGGTTTTTTAGCTTCTGTTGAAATTTGTACATAGGAGTGCCTATTGTGATTGTTGCTTCTTTCCACCAGAGATTTATGTTGGCTTGAAAATCCGGGTGTGTCAACCATAATTTTTCAAAGCGGATGGGTTTCCTGCCTGGGGTGCCACTGATTTTTATCGATAAGAGTATCGACCAGTGATCATATCCTGGAGTGTTGATCATTGTGGCATTCAAAGTGAGACCATCCAACATGATGGATTATGAGATTAAGAAGTGGTCTAATTTGCAGGAGACATGTTGTATCCTCGAGTGTCTATTGGACCAAGTGAATGGACCGTTGTCCGTCTCTACGTCAATGAGATTCAGCAGACCAATAATTCAGTGGAACTGCTCACTATCATTTCCTAGCATGCATGTGCCCCCCTTCTTTTCCTCCAGGCCTGTTATCATATTGAAATCACCCCCGAGGATCCATTGTTGATTGTTGATATTATTATAAATCCATTATAGGTGATGGAGGAATGATTCCTTGTCTCCTGGGGTTGCAGGGCCATAGACATTCGTGATGAAGCCTTGTTTGTTCGAGCTGATGAGACAGAAGGAGGTTGTGATGGTCTAGTTGGAGGTAAAAAATTCATCCATCAGTACCATGACTAGGTTCCAGAGTACGACAAGCCCTCCTACGACCCCTTTTGCATCGATTTTGACAATATTAGCTTGTTTCCAACATTTTTTAAGAATTTGCGAAGCTTCCTCTCCCGCACATTTAGTTTCTTGCAAAAGAAGAATGTCTGGTTGTTCCTTCATTATCCTTTCTCGAAGAAATCCTTGCTTGCTTCGTGCGTTGAGACCCCTTATATTCCAGAATAACATCTTCATGAGGATGANGAGTGGGAGCGATGAGAGGCTCCGAGTTGGAGGCACACTCAGGGTATTGAGGTGAAATCGGACGAGCCTGTTGGCCTCGCCCTCTCGTTCCCCTTCCTTTTGCAGCATACCAGGTTGCACCCCTTTTCGACTTACCTCTAAGTCGAGGCATCAAGAAAGCCACCTGAAACCAGATGAGAAGCACGTGAAAGCTGTGAAAGTTGTTGCCCAAAGGACGTGAGAACAACCAGACGCAGAGGCGGTGACTGACCAGAGGATAAGTGTTGGGCGCAGGGGGGCGAGTGCACCGCAAAATATCGAGCCAGAGGCAAAATACTGGACCAATTTCCAGAGGAGGCCAAGGGCTCGAATGATCCATGGCACTCCAGAACACAGACCTAAAACCGCCAAGCCAGGGAGGGTGATGGGACTGTGACTGCGTCCAACCCATTACCATTAATGTTCCCACGAACAAAGGCAGCATCATAATAAACCAAACCAAAATCGAATGAATACCAAGGAGCGACGACTGAGGCGTTAAATTCATGAATTAATAGCGGAGGTTGAGTGCGCTTGAGTTGGCTCAAGGTGGCGGGAGACCAGGCCATCTGTCCTCCCAGTTGGATGTCCACCCGTCATGACCGTAATAACCCCATACGTGAGTCGATCCTTGTTGTGAGCCATGTTTCTACATGCAATCATGAAGGGGTGAGTTGGGGACGAGGTTGGAGAACAAGAGAAGTCTCCTTCCTGCAAGTCTACCCCAAAGTTTGCCAACATATCTGCTACTTGATTTGTGTTTCTTCGGAGGGAAGAATTACCCATTGAGGCTGAAGGATTGAATTTTTTCTCATCAGCCCGTTCATGAGTCTCCAACTTGGGGAGATCTTCTTCGGATCTGCACCATTTAGGAGATGATAGAGGAGGTTAATGACTATCCGTGAATCACCTTCTGCTATGAGGAGGTATAACCCTTTCTCTTTGGTTGCTTGCAAGCCTTTGAGCAGTCCCCAAATTTTCACTACATTGTTGGTGTTATGGCCCAAGTTCTTGGCTGAGATGTGGAGGATCTCTCCTTTGCTATTGCGAATGGTTGCCCCATATCTTACGGGTCCCGGATTCCCCTTTGGAGGCTCCATCGAAATTTATTTTGTGGAATCCTCTTTGCGGAGCCTCCCAATGGGAGGGGCTGATCTTAGAAGTGTTACTTGGAGAGGGGACCGAAAGAGAGGGAGAAAGATTGAATTGCCAAGAATTGAAGATGATGTGCTCATTTGTCGGGAAATTCATATCCTGATCTATCCAGGGGTGCAAGTAGATTGTTTCCTTTATATTAGAATGGATTTTAGACCAGACTTCTTGCCAGTTCTGGGAGGCAGATTTGAATATTCAGCGATTTCGTTCCTTCCAAATATGCCAAAGAATAAATCCAGGTAGAAGCTACCAAATTTTGTTGAGGATGGGAGACTGTAAAATTGACTCTCGCCAACCCTCAATTGTTTCCCGGATACCTATGCGGTTCCTATCCGAGGTTCTCATGATGTTGGCTCTGTGGTCCCAAAGATTCGAACTGTAGGAGCAAAGATTGAGAAGGTGATTTTAAGTCTCCTCCTCAGTACCACAAAGGTGACACCAAGAAGGGCCTATAAATCCTATTTTCCTTAGGTTGTCCCAAGTAAGAATGTTGTTGTTCATCGTTAACCAAAGGAAGGTGCTAATTTTTGGCCAGAGCTTTGCGCCCCAAATTTTGCTCCAAACCTTTTATTTTGGGAGGGACTTATGCCTTGCACTGATGGAATAAGCTTCTAGTATGTTGAAGGTGTTGGTGTTGGAGTGACCCCACCTAAGGATGTCCTCCCCTTGTTGGTTGAAGATTCTCCTTGAGTTGAGTTGTTCGAGTAGTGGTTGAAGGTTTATCTCACAAGGGATGTTCAACTCTTCGTGAGTGTTTTTCCATTTGCGCAAGGTGTCTCTTGTAGCTTCTAGAATCCAGAAGTCGACCACTTTATGGAGGCATGCGCCTATCGTTAAGGGAATGAAATAACTCAGAGTGGGATCTTTGTCCAGGGCCGGAAGTTCCTTCCAGGAGTCGCTCCAGAAAAGAGCTGAAGTCCCACTCTGCAATTCACAGAAAGCATGATCTGTTATCATTCCCTTGTTGTGCCTAGCCGCGTTCCAAATAAGAGACCCCGGGCTTTGACCGTTCCATCTGATTAGATCTTTTTCAGTGTGGATGGTGTGTATTTTTTCCTCCATAAGCGTGCCCAGAGGTCTTGCGGCCTTTTTAACCTTCTCCACCAGATTTTTGCACTAAGGACTTTAGTGAGAAGAGAGGGGTCTCTGAGACCAAGTCCCCTTGCATGCTTTGGTCTGCAAACTTTTTGCCAACTGAACATAGCCAGTTTGTGGCCCTCTTTGGTTCCTTGCCAGAGGAATCCCATTTGAATACTTCTTAAAGTGTTGAGGATAAAGTTTGGGGCTACGAGCGTCGAGAAAACATAGATCGAGAGGGATTGCATGACAGACTTGAGGAGGACAAGGCGACCGGGCAGATTGAGGGAGCAGAAAGACCAAGAGGAAAAATTTCTCCTGAAGCTGGAAAGCAGATTTTCCCATGAGGTATTTCTTAGCAGATTGTCAATTAGGGGTATGCCAAGGTACTTGGAGGGTAGGATGCTACGAGTGAACCCCAATAGTTGCGTAATATGACGTTGGATCTGGATGGGCATATTGAAGAAGAAGATTTGAGATTTAGAGAGGTTAGCTTCCATGCCTGAAGCATCACAAAAGAGGTTGATCACAGAGCGGATTCAGAGAGCTTCCCAGATTGTGGGGATTCCCATTAAGAGTATATCATCCACGAACTGACTGTGCGAAATGGGTGGAGATATCCCATGGGGGGTGAGACCTGAGAGGGAGTGGTATGTGATGGTTGCTTTAATGGTTTGACTCAGCCCTTCCGCCATTAAGATAAAGAGAAAGGGCGAAAGTGGATCCCCTTTCCTTATTCCTCTGGAAGGAGAGAATGGTTTGGATGGGACGCCATTGACAAGGATGGAAAACAGGGTTGATGAGGTGAGATTGACAATTCAAAAGACCTACGAAGGATCAAAACCAAAGGCGAGAAGGGTTGATTTCAAGTAGTTCCAACTTAGTTTGTCAAAAGATTTAGAAAGATCCAATTTTAAAAGCATACCAGGAGACTTGATCGCATGAAGTGAGTGGATTACTTCGTGAGCCAGGATGACACTGTCTAGGATCTATCTGCCTTCCACGTATATCGACTGTTCCGGAGAGATGATGAACAATAGGATGGGTTTAAGATGCTTAGCTATGATCTTTGTAAGAATCCTATAGATCACATTGCAAAATGGGTCGGAAGTGAGTTGGGGAGGTAACTATGTTCTCTTTTGGAATGAGAGTGATGAAGGTGGCATTGAGGGCTTGAAGGACCTGCCCAGATTTTCTGAAATCCTCTATAATTTCCCAGACTTCTTCACGTATGATATCCCAACAATGATGGAAGAACTTTGAAGTAAACCCATCCGTCCCAAAAGCTTTTCCAAGCGGAGTGTACCTGAGGGCTTGATCTACTTATTCTTGGGTGATAAGACTCATCAAGACTTCATTCTGCTCTTTCGTGACCTCCTTTGGATTGTGCTTGAGGATAGAGTCAATCGCATGGGAGCTATCTATAGGGAGTTCCGTAAGAAGGTTCTTGTAGTAAGAAAGTAATTCATTTTCTATGTCTACGTGTTGTTGGATCTCTAGGCCTTGGTTTGAAACAAGGTGAGTGATGTGATTTGTGTGTCGACGTTGAACCATCGATCTGTGGAAAAAATTGGTATTTTTTTCTCCCTCTTTGAGCCATTGGATGCGAGATTTCTGTCTCCACAAGATTTCTTCCTGCGCCCATCTTTCGGCTAACTAATTGTTGAGAAGAGATTATTTCTCCTTTAGTGAATCTGTGAGTCCTTGAGTTTTGATCTACTATTGAAGGTAATGAATTTGTTGGTTGAGGATTTCCTGAGCATGGAAGATTTTGCCAAAAGTGGATTTATTCCATGATTTTAATTGTTGCTTGAGGTTTTTTAGCTTCTGTTGAAATTTGTACATAGGAGTGCCTATTGTGATTGTTGCTTCTTTCCACCAGAGATTTATGTTGGCTTGAAAATCCGGGTGTGTCAACCATAATTTTTCAAAGCGGATGGGTTTCCTGCCTGGGGTGCCACTGATTTTTATCGATAAGAGTATCGACCAGTGATCATATCCTGGAGTGTTGATCATTGTGGCATTCAAAGTGAGACCATCCAACATGATGGATTATGAGATTAAGAAGTGGTCTAATTTGCAGGAGACATGTTGTATCCTCGAGTGTCTATTGGACCAAGTGAATGGACCGTTGTCCGTCTCTACGTCAATGAGATTCAGCAGACCAATAATTCAGTGGAACTGCTCACTATCATTTCCTAGCATGCATGTGCCCCCCTTCTTTTCCTCCAGGCCTGTTATCATATTGAAATCACCCCCGAGGATCCATTGTTGATTGTTGATATTATTATAAATCCATTATAGGTGATGGAGGAATGATTCCTTGTCTCCTGGGGTTGCAGGGCCATAGACATTCGTGATGAAGCCTTGTTTGTTCGAGCTGATGAGACAGAAGGAGGTTGTGATGGTCTAGTTGGAGGTAAAAAATTCATCCATCAGTACCATGACTAGGTTCCAGAGTACGACAAGCCCTCCTACGACCCCTTTTGCATCGATTTTGACAATATTAGCTTGTTTCCAACATTTTTTAAGAATTTGCGAAGCTTCCTCTCCCGCACATTTAGTTTCTTGCAAAAGAAGAATGTCTGGTTGTTCCTTCATTATCCTTTCTCGAAGAAATCCTTGCTTGCTTCGTGCGTTGAGACCCCTTATATTCCAGAATAACATCTTCATGAGGATGAAGAGGGTTGGAGGGAAGGAAAGTTATCCGAGATTAGATGGATCTGGCCCGAGTTCACTAGGAAATTGCCCACATATTGAATAAGTTGGTGTTTTGGTTTTCTACCTCTTTTTTTCTCTTCTTTTGTGGATTTGTACTGATCTTTCGAGCTTCCCTTTTGTATTCCAAGATTTGAGTTAGCACGGGTTGATCCTCTTGCTATGGAGTTGAGGAAAAATTTGTGGACTTTGCGTAGCTGATCCGGAGGTATAGTGTAGAGTTGTTGTTTTCGGTAGGCTTGTTCTAGGTGTACCATATCTATTCCTGCTAGCTCCTGGTCTTCCAGATCTATGTCAGGGTCTCCGATTTTCGGTCCAAGGTTTGTAGAGAGGGATGTATCTAAGTTGGGGATTTGAGAAGATCCAGGGCCAGAGGGAATGGAGTCTGAAGAGCCCTGGACTTGTGCTTGGACTAAGGGATTTGTCAAGGGGTCAAAGGGAATGGTGTGATTTTCTGATGGGGTCTAAAGAGATTCGAAAGAGTTGTTGGTTGAGGGTCCAGAGGGGGCTTGGGGAGGCGCTCTTTTG
>JZKD02S1931826.1:25417-37483 GCA_000966675.3 Picea glauca
TGTTACCGTGCTTAAACAATTATGCTTCTTTTAAACTCTTTGCTGAGACACTAAATGATGATCACAATAATGCAGGGAAATAAACAATGGCACATTCAGCATCAGTCACATATATAGAAACACAGAGACAGATATTTCCTGAGGAAACCCATACAGGGTAAAAACCTCTTTTTCTTTATATGATGAGTAATGGTTACAATCTTTAAATTATCATACATATGAGAACCAACTCATAATGAGGCTACAACCTCTGTTTAGAAAGCTACGACTTTCTGAGAGCACCAACTCTCTGTTTTCTCTAGCACCCACTAGAAGGAAGCACCAACTCCCTGGTTTTTCTAGCACCAGCTAGAAGGAAGCACCAACTCTCTGGTTTCTCTAGCACCAACTAGAAGGAAGCACCAACTCCCTGTGTTCAATCACCCACTTGAACCTCTGAGGACAACAGTCCTCCCTAGCACCTCCCAACCACCCTAAAATATAAATCTTTGCTTCTGAAACCTATTATAGTGATATAATGTTCAACAATGGCTCACCCGACTTATCATTGTTCTGTTGCATTTCATTGCTCTGTCTGTCTCATTGCCTTTTTTCTCACATCCCTTGCATTGTCTGGTCTTCTATTGTTTATGCTCTGTGTACCATCTCCATTCTCTGCATAGTTCCTCTTCTGTGCTATTCAGTTGCTGCACTATTCTTCTTCTTCACACCTAAATCACCTTTATCAACAACACTCACAACAACCTCCAACAACAACAACAACCCAATCTCTTCTTTGTACCATGTATTTATAGCTTATGTGCACCTTTTGCATTCAATGTTCTCCATGCCTCTGCATGCATACTCTCTGTCGTTATCCTCCACCTCTTGAGTGCTCTATCTGATCACCATCATGACTCTTCAGCTTCTCTGGTGGTTTGCCCTGCGTGTCCAGTATCACTGGATGTTATGCTTAGATTCCTCAGCCTCTCTGGCAGTTGAGACTCTTCGTCTTCTCTGTGACAGTCGAGCTCACCTTCTCTGTTTCAGTTACGGCCTCAATCCCATCCAGATGTCAATCGCCTCCACGAGTCGTCTTCATTCCACTGGCAGATCCCATGTGACTCTTTTGCTCCTCTGGAAATCACACCGAAGTCTCTTCGCATCCTCTGGTAGAACCCATCAATCGTTACTGGCAGTTTCACTGTGTCGTGCAACAGTAGCCCTCCGATCTTGTTCAAATTCNAGTTATGGGCAGTTTAACAAAAATACATTTACATTGTCCACATGCCTTAGCATGGTAATCCTATCTTATGATTAATTACAAGCTGGGGGAAACATGGTTGTTACACTTCATCTCCACCTTTAAAAGAAAGAATATTGTCATTGAGGTGAGAGGCACAAATCATCTGAATAAATACTCATGGCAATCAAGAGTTGTGTTTCATTTATGTTCATATCTTTCTCCTCCAGAGTAACATCCCATCCTTAACCTACATCCATCCCTTAACATACAACAACTTTCATTCAATCGTCACTAGATGATATTTGATTTTCAATTGGGCGATGATCTTTCTTTCGAATATTTGGTGGAGATGTACATTAAGTGGAAGTCAAACATTGGGTTCAATGTTTTTTCATCCACATCAACATCACATCCCTTAAACTTCAACAATTTTCACTCAATCGATGATAAATGGCATGTGGTTTTCAATCCAATGATGATCTTCCTTTGAGATATGTGGTGAATAAATATGTGAGGGAATTGCCATTTTGTCATGCCTCGTCTCCATATCAAAATTTTCCCTCCATTAAAGTTTTCAATGAATCCACCTACTCAAACATCCACAATAACACAAACGAGAGCATAATTCTTTCATAAGTAACT
This sequence comes from Picea glauca, assembly GCA_000966675.3. Classification (NCBI taxonomy): domain Eukaryota; kingdom Viridiplantae; phylum Streptophyta; class Pinopsida; order Pinales; family Pinaceae; genus Picea; species Picea glauca. The sequence goes on from JZKD02S1931826.1 coordinate 27,285, forward strand.
TTCTTCAATAAGTAAGATTCTCTAGAGGTATTGCTTACATGCACAATAACACAAACAAGAGCACAATTCTCTCATTAGCAACTTTTTCTTCAACAAGATTCTCCGTGAGGCATTGCCTTCTCTTCATCTCCACTTACAAAAGAAGGAATTATGTCTTTGAAAAAAAAGCCATAGACCTATATCTCATCCCTCAACCTATGACAACTTTCGTTTAACCATTGATAGATGATATTTAGTTTTGAATTAGATGATGATCTTTTATTAATATATTTGGTGGAGAAGTACATTAAGTGGGAATCAAAATTTGGTTCAAAATTTTTTCATCCACATCAACCTCCCATCTCTTAATCGTTGACAATTTTCACTCAATCAACCATAGATGACATGTAGTTTTCAATCCAATAGCGATATTTCTTTTAGATATGTGGTAAATCAATGCGTGTGAGAATTAAACTTTACATTCATAGCTTTCTTCTCCACACCCCATCCCTATCTTTATTATAAATAACTTGGATGGTGTATGGTATTTGATTTTCAATTAAACAATATTTTTTCTCTCATTAGCAACTTTCTTCGATAAGTAAGATTCTCTATGAGGCATTGCTTACATGCACAACAACACAAACAATAGCATAATTATCTCATTAGCAACTTTCTTCAATAAGTAAGATTCTCTATGAGGCATCGCCTTCTCTTCATCTCCACTTACAAAAGAAGGAATTATGTCTTTGAGAAAGAAGGCACATATCTCCATCTCATTCCTTAACCTATGACAACTTTCATTTAATCATTGATAGATGATATTTAGTTTTCAATTAGACGATGATTTTTTATTAAGATGTTTGATGGAGAAACATAATAAGTGGGAATCAAAATTTGGTTCAAAACTTTTTCATCTGCGTCAACCTCCCATCTCTTAATCATTAACAATTTTCACTCAATCAACTATAGATGACATGTAGTTTTCAAATCCAATAGTGATCTTTCTTTTAAATATGTGATAAAGAAATGCATGTGAGAATTAAACTCTAAATTCATAACTTTCTTCTCCACATCCCATCCAAATCTTTATTATAAATAACTTGAATGGTATATGATATGATATATCTGATTTTCAATTAAACAATATTTTTCTCTCATGAGCAACTTTCTTCAATAAGTAATATTCTCTATGAGGCATTGCTTACATGCACAACAGCACAAACAAAAGCATGATTTTCTTTTTAGCAACTTTCTTCCATAATTAAGATTCTCTATGATATTTTTTCTTGTATATGCTATTGATTTTCAATTAAATAATTTTTATTTTTTTAAAATATGTAATAAAAAATATTTGTTTTTTAATAATTTAATTTAATGGATGAAATAACCAACTTTAATGCTTAATGTTTTTAAGATTAAATCTCACTATTATTTAAATAATATAATATTTTTAATATTAACAATCTATTAAACAGGTGAAATTGAATTGTCACTAATATTCCTTTCTTATTATAATTTCCTCACATAATAATATATTATAAAAAATAAATGAAGTTGAATGGAAAAGGATCGCCGGTATAATTTATTAATCAAAGAGAACAGAGCATGATATGCATTGAATATATTATATAAATAATAATAATATTGTTTGAGGAGCACCTTCTCGAAGCAAAGTGTTTAATTGTACATTCAAATTCCATCATTGTGGCCCCAAGGAAAAGAAATATATTATCAAATATAAATAATATGAATTTTAAGCAATGAAATAGTATTTCAGATATGTTTTTGATTAGAGGTTTCCTACTATTATACGCACTACTTTAATAATTAATGTGGTTAAATGTTTTTAGAAATTATTAAACAAACGCTAATGGATAAGTATAACCTTTTAATATGATTCGATATCTCAAAGTTGTAATAAATTGGAAATTTAAATATAAAGATTACTTAAAACAATTAATTTTAAAGTTATTATTAAATTAATTTTAAAGTTATTATTATATTAAATTGATATATGAGATTTTTTTATTTGTAAGATAAGAGATTTTCTTTATATAATGATTTGACTATTTTATTTATGGAGAGCATATACTATATCTTCTTTTAAATTTAAACTTATAAATATTTAAAAAAGAAACACATATTCATATGGATGATATACACATTTGTTTTGGGTTTAATTGTGTGGGTATTTATTATCTATTCTTCATACTTAATTTACTCACAGATGTTATCAAGGAACTTCCATCCATCATAGATATGGCTTGCTTGTGTTGGAACCTCTTCCTTTAAGTTACCTTGTGATAGTTAGATGCATAATTTTGGTCACTCTACTTGATGTCTAGTGATATGATAGGGTTCTCTTTTCATCATTTCCATGTGTTTTTAATTTAGTCTTCAATTGATTGGAAGTGTGTCATTTTGGGTTCTCAATGGATCCAACTTCATTTGAGCACCATGCTTTAGAGGGGCTATTTGGCCAAACTTTCTACTACTCTCTTTATTCTTAATGCATTGTGCTAGTAATAGATTTTTTTGTACTCTACCTCACCTATTGTTGAAGAACCACATATCAAATATTGGGATTTCTTGAACATACATAAGGTACAACCCACAAACTCGTAGTTCCTCAATTAAAACCCATAGCTTAGTTATAATGGAACTACCACTTTGTCCAATGGTTGGGGAAACATCTTTCTACACCTTGAGGGAATTCCCAAATCTATTTAAGTTTCCTTTTAAGTCTTTTCTATTAAGGCTTACATGTTGAAACATCGTTGGATTGATGCCATACTTGTGATCTAGCATTCTTTCCTCCTTTTTTGATGCTCTCGGGCTACCTGGATTTTTTGCCTCCTTCAACCCTCCACCAATAGGAGGATTCCTCAACAAGTTATCCTTTTCATTGTCTTGATCTTTCCTTCTTGGATATATTGGTTGCTCTTATGGTGTTTTTGGCTTTTCCCCTTTCTTACATCTTGGTTAGTCAACATCACCACCTTAACAGAGGTTCCAATATAGCCTGTGTGAGGAAGGAATGTCTTCTCACTAAGGAAACTCTGGTCATCATAACTACATTTAGCATTTGTCTTTATATGCATGTTTGGTTGGTTGTGTTGTTTATTTCATTAAATATATTTGAAGATATCATTTTTGAGCTTGTTTTGCAAGCAAATACTAGTACTTAGATGTCCCAAATGGCCACTTAGATAACTTTCCTTAGCTCAATTAGTTTTCCTTCTTAATTATTTAGTTAGTTTACTTATTATAAAAACTGGCTAAGAGTTATAGCTCCCTTAGGGAGATGAATAAACCATAGGGCCTCTTTGAGTTTGCTTTCTCCCCATGGTGAATTGGTTGATTGGTGAATTTTTGTTGCTCATTGTATATCAATGAATCAAGGGTTATATAGGGCACATACTCTTATATTTATAACTCACTTTTATTTTATGCAAGTAGGTAATTAGCACACCAAAAGTATTAACGAGAATAAACCCTAGTTTACTACCTTTCTTTTGTTAATTCCAAGTCAATTCACTTGTTTATTTACTTGTTGTTCAAGGCCTAACTAAATTTACCACATAACTAGCTAACCTACATTAACCCTAAATGATCCAGGTGGATACCAGTGGCCACCCACCTCTTCCAACTGGCTCACATACAACTTTTATCTTGGTAGTTACAGTTTTTATCTTGGCATGTTTTTTCTAGCTTTTTGGGTCCTAAACTTTTGGGGTCGTTTTGAGGCTCTAAACAACATTTTTTGGGCCTGCCACAATCATACTATATATTAAATCAAAGTGTGATAGCATAATGTGTAGTCCTCAGATAGACCTTTCCAACGATCTATCGTGTGCCTAAAACGAAGATCGTATGCAAAAGTTACGACCCCGGGAAGTTGATGTACCAAATTACCCCATCAGGGCCCACATGACTTTTGGCGCTTCATCTCCTAGGGTTAGGTTTTTGGATGTCTAGGGTTTTTTGTTTATTTCTTGATGCTAAAAAATCCTAGATGCCTCATTGTAATGTGCTCATATGAATGCGCGTAGTCACCACATCTCTTCTCAGAGATTAGCTACCACCATTCGAGCAAGATTGTTTTCATTCTGCATTTTACAGTTTCAACATATTTCTTATTTAATAGAAGTTAAGTTCCACTGTATCTCTGTTATTGTTATTTGTATATATGTGTTAATGTTATAGATCTGTGTTTCATTTCGTTTCGCTCATAAATCCAGATCAGTGGTATCAAAGACTCGAAGCAATTGGGCCTTTGCAAGATCGGCCTCGTCGAACCCGAGGACCACCCATGGGAGAAGAAAAGAGAGATGATGGGGCAAGAGATCCCTTTAAATTGTTGCTTGAGAAACTCCTCTCATGACAAAGGAATGAGGTGATGCATAACTTTACGCAAATCCTTCGACTACTGCCAACATACGACGCATCTACCTCAAGTAGATGCACCACCTCCTTCAAGGTATAGATCAATTTTGATATTCCTATATTTGAAGGTCAACTAGATGCAGATGTTGTAGACAAATGGTTAAACCTTCTAGAAGGGTATTTTTTGTCCACAGCTTTTTCGATAGAGAAAATATTACATTTGCGCTCCTCAAGATCGTCCCCAATGTCAAAGATTGGTGGGAGACTTTATGTGAGAAAAATGATATAGAGGGATCTACATTATTTGTAGTTTCACCCACTTGGGGTTCCTTCAGGGATGTTATTAAGGACCAATACCACCCTATTGGAAGTTATGACTACTTATATACAAGATGGACCACACTGCAGCAGAAAAGGGACCAAGCAGTGTTAGACTTCACCAATGTCCTCCATACCTTGCATACGAAGTTGGGTATCAAATACTCTGAGCGACATATGGTGCTCAAGTACCGCAACGGTCTACATAGATACATCCAGATAGAAATGGAGTTTGTATATATTTCATCCTTGGGCATGACCTATCGATATGCTGTCAAGCAGAAGCTTAAGCAGAAGATGCGATAGTTTGGGTCTGCAAACCCCTCACAACAGAAGTAGGGAAAAGATGGCCCCAACCCACAAAACAAAGGGCAGAGCAAGGATGGAAAACCTCAAGACAACCATTCCAAACTGCAAACAAAGAAGGACAATGGGAAGACTGTTAAAATATTGTGTAACTGCAAAGAATATTCTTATCCCTTTTTGTGGATAAAGATAAAATATATTTATCATTGATTAGATCAATCCCCTTTCGTGGATTGATCATGTCAGTCATTGTAATTGACAAAATCCCCTTTTGCGGATTGGTCAAACCCTAATTGTAATAGGCTAAATAAGAAGTCGGCCCCATAATATATTAAAGAGGCCCCATAATATATTAAAGGTGGTTATAACCACCCAAAAGAAGAAGTCGGCCCTGCCAGTGAAGAGACACTTCCACACGTGACATAATTGTATAAATAAGAGAGGCCAGTGCCTCATTTGAACACACTCAGCTCACTCATCTAGTGCGCAAGTTTTGAAGGAAGTTGCATTTGTCGGTTGCCGGAAGAAGGAAGAGAGAGAGGCGTGTTTCTTAGTGTTGGATATTCTATGTTGTCTCGTTCATTATCTTGGCATTATATTGGCTATCTATATTAAGGAATTTTTGTTGGGTTTTCTTCCCCTTGAGGGGTTCCCAGAATAAATGCTTATGTACTCTTGTGATTGTGTTTCTCTCAGTGATCCTATCTATGCTATTGTTATCTAGTAAATTTAAAGTAACCTAATAATAGCAGAAACTTTAACATGGTATCAGAGCTAAGCTGAAGAGAGCATCTTTCACAGGAAAAAGAAAAACATCATTGTTGTCGTACATGAAAATTAGGGATTTTTATTGAAGAAGGTTTTCAGCCCCAAATCCATCTAGAAAGGTGCGCCCTGCCTCAAGGAACATTTTGGCATCTTCAACGCACATTTTTAGTGGCTAGATCTCCCGGAAAGTGAAACCCTAGTTTTCACAAAGTACCAGAAGTACTAGGAAACCAAAGTACCTGAAGTACCAGAAGTACCAGAGTACCAAAAGTACCAAAAAACCAGAAGCACCAATCGAAAAATCCACAAATCAAGTTTGAAGGGGTAAAATTTGGATTTTCAAAAATTTGACTGTACCAACATACTCGCCTCAGTCCAATGCATCTTTTGGTGAGTTCAGTTTTCAGATCCAAGAAATTTGATTTTTATAGCCCGAAGGGCTAGGGTTTCTACTGCAAGAAACAATGGCTACCAGCATGAGGGTAGAAGACAGGCTGGAAGGATCTAGAAACTTCAGATCTTGGAAGCATAGGTTGCAGATGATTCTAGACGAGAATGATCTCCTAGAACATGTTACAGTGGGTGTACYAGAACCAGAKGAAGAAGAGAAAAAGACCAAGCATAAGAAGAATGAAAAGAAAGCAAAGAGAATCGTGTCAGATTCAGTAAAATATCACTTGATCCCTCATATATCCAAACTACAGACAACAAGGCAATTATATGAAGCACTCAATAGGTTATATGAAAGCAAAGACATTAGCCATAATCTTACCTTAAGAAATCAGCTTCGTAATATGAAGATGGACAACTCAGAATCTGTCACATCCTACCTTATGAGAGTTTCTCAGATCAGAGATCAGCTTGCAACTATTGGAGATGTCATTAGTCACAAGGAGCTTGTAACCAAAACCCTAAATGGGTTTCCAACATTTTGGATTCCTTTTGTACAAGGAGTGTGTGCAAGAAGCAAGTTATCCAAGTTTGATAATTTATGGGTAGATTGCACACACGAAGAATCTAGACTTGCAGACCAACATAAGAGGTTAATTGTTGATGAAGAGGAAGCTCTTATAGTTCAAAAGAACAAAATAAGTTCCTTCAGAAGGAACAATAAAGAAGCTAACTCCGTAAGAGTTCCAGACATGAAGAAAGATGTTTCAAAGATCAGATACTACAACTGTCAAAATTTGGGACACTTTTCCTATGACTGTCCTCAAGGAAAAGGGAAAAGAAAGCATCAAGCACATGTGGTAGAGGAAGAGGAATCTCCTCCCTCAAAGAAATCTTTAGCAGAAATTAAGGATTATGCACTTTAAGTTGAAGATAGTTGATTTGAAGAAAGATAGCAAATGGTGGAGTCCGTGGAGCCTCCCCACACAAAAACAAAAGATAAGTATTCATGTTTATTTATAGTATCTTGTTTACTTCAATACTTTATCATTACAAGTTAGATTTTTGTGAGAATGTGAATTAACCTTGTTTTATTTCAGTGTCTATGCAGACTTATGAAGGAAGTATCAAAGAAGAGGATGAAGAAAGAGATAACATATTTATTTCATGTATGATCACTCATGAGAGTGACAAAGAAAGCGTATTGTAAGTAAGTTTACAAGTCTCGGAAGAAAGAACTTATGCCGTGAATTGCAAAAGTTAGATAAAACGACAAGGACGTATGATATGGTGAAAGTCAGTGAAGACCAGACAATATCTGATATTCATATAGGAGCAGGAGGCTCCTAAAGATGCAGAACAAAAATATTCAAGATGAAGAAAAAGATGGATACTCATATATAGTGGATGAGATGTAGGTAACTACAGGTTGCTCCAGTACTGTTCTTATAGATGCAGAGGGAGCAAGTTGATCCGGTATGAATACATAAAGAAAGAAATATTCGAACTCAAGAAGGCACCCATGATATTATAGAAGAAAACTTCAAGGATGATGACTAGAAGCTATTAACTTGGTGCAAGAGGGAGCCATGTCTTCGAGTTCGAAATGAAGGATCGCGATTTGATGCAGTTAGAAAAGCAGTTGGATGGTGTTCAGATATTTTGATCAAGATGAAAGCTATCCAGTAGATGGATGGTGCCCAATAGATGGGTAGCATGGTATTATACCATTGAAATATTTTGGACCATATGAGATTTTTTTAGAGCCCATAGCTAGACTTGTTAATATTATGGTAGCTTTGGGAGGTATGAACCTCTATTGTGACCTATGACGAGATTAGAATACTCCGGAAGGAAGCAAATAATTGAAGGAAACCCTATACAAGTTGTCGACTGGATAAATACATTTAATATGAATTTATTGATACCCAAAAAGAGAAGTCGGCCCCAGTTAGCTTGCCCAGATCACTATAAATACAGGGCGCCAGTTCTCATTATTCATCATCTTAGCAGTTGCAAAGAGAGCTAAATCTGCGCAGGCAGTTGCAGTTTTGGTGCGCAAGTTTCTGGGAGAGCTGGGAAAGTGAGCACTAGCTTCTGGGTGGGATCATCTGTTCAACTTAGTTTCTATTCTTGCTTGGTGCATTATCCTCTCTTGTCTATTGGATTGCTACCAAAATTCTCTTCTCGATCAAGGTCAAGGTGCTTGGAGGGTGGCTTCGGCCTGTGGTTGGGTGACGAGGGTATCGTCAATGGTAAAATGAGCACAATATACTATATTCTAACAGGTTATGGGCCCACACCCCCTTCAGTTAGCCTAAAACACTAGAAGGAAGCATAGCCGCTAGATATTGAGCTCGTTGAGGAACTGCCTCTAGGGTTACTAACAGGAGCAGCTTCCAAAAACACTACAACTAGGGTTACTAGAAGAAGTAGTTGCATAAACCCTAAATCTCCGATCCAACACGTTGTGATGGAGCATCTCACCCAAGAAGAAGATATTCAGATGTGTCCTAACTCAGTGCACCTCTTGGCTCTCTCAAAATACATAAATGATGAAGTTGAAGTTTTGGATCAAGGCATGACCAGTTACCAGTCAACCAAAGACATGTGTGAAACAATTAATCTTTTACACTACTCAACACTTACCGGGACGATTGAAGATGATATGTGGATAATCGACAGTGGAGCTTCCAGGCACATGACGGGAGATCAAGCTAGACTCTAAAATCTAAATGAGAGAAAGATATTGTACAAAGTGGAGCTTGGAGACAAAAGCACTTACCCCGTCGAAGGATTTGGACAAGACTCCGTCAAGTTGGAATCATGTAATCATGTTGACCTAAGCAATGTTTTATATGTACTTGGTTTAGAAAAGAATCTTGTATTAATATCATGTTTAGAAGACAAAGGAAACATAATAGCCTTCATGGATGGAAAGGTGTTATCATGGCATAAGAATTCCAGCATAGAAGATGCTAGGGTTATTGGAAGTCGTGAAGGAAATCTGTATAGATTACTAGAACGAAATGAAGAAGCTCTAGTACATGACAAAGTCAAACCTAATGAGCTTTGGCATAGAAGGTACGCTCATATCAATTATCAAGCATTACATTTCCTCATAAAAATGGTTGAAGGGATACCATAATTGAAATCCACACATGAAGGAATTTGCAAAGGATGTGCCCTTGGGAAGAATATCAAGAAACCATTTCCAAGCAGCAACACCAGATCCAAGGAAATCCTAGATATAATACACTCAGATGTTTGTGGTCCAATGCTTGTCAGATCTCTAGGAGGATATATCTACTACGTAATCTTCATAGATGACTATTCAAGAAAGACATGGTTGTACCTACTGAATTCAAAACGAAGTATTCAACAAGTTCCAAGAATTCAAGGTAGAAATAGAAAACCTTACGAACAAGAAGATCAAGACATTAAGAAAATATAATGGAGGAGAATACACCTCAAAGGAGTTCGTTTCATTCTGAAAATCGGTAGGGATTAGGAGGGAGTTGACTGTTCCTCATAATCCTCAACAAAATGGTGTAACAGAAAGAAAGAACATATCTATCGAATAAACGGTAAAATCCCTATTGAGCGATCAAGGTCTATCCATGTTTCTATGGGGAGAAGCAGCAATGACGACAATATATGTACAGAACAAAATCCCTCATCGCATATTGAAGGACATGACACCAGAAGAAGCATTCTCAGGTAAGAAACCTAACGTAGAAAATCTAAGAATATTTGGATGTCCAGTTTACTCTCATATTCCCAAAGATAAAAGGAATAAACTAGAACCCTCAAGAAAGAAGGGGATATTCGTGGGATATAGTGATTCATCCAAAGCCTATAGAATATACATTCCATAACAACACAAGATAGAAGTTAGCAGAGACATAACGTTCAATGAAAAGATGGCCTTCATGAAATCCATCGAAGAAATTATAGAAGAAGAGGAACTTGAAGAACCAAATGAAGAAAACATAGAAAATGAAAATAATGAAAAGGATCAACCTGATTATCCTATGGAACCAGGTGAG
>JZKD02S1931826.1:37493-47684 GCA_000966675.3 Picea glauca
GTTGGCTCTGTGGTCCCAAAGATTCGAACTGTAGGAGCAAAGATTGAGAAGGTGATTTTAAGTCTCCTCCTCAGTACCACAAAGGTGACACCAAGAAGGGCCTATAAATCCTATTTTCCTTAGGTTGTCCCAAGTAAGAATGTTGTTGTTCATCGTTAACCAAAGGAAGGTGCTAATTTTTGGCCAGAGCTTTGCGCCCCAAATTTTGCTCCAAACCTTTTATTTTGGGAGGGACTTATGCCTTGCACTGATGGAATAAGCTTCTAGTATGTTGAAGGTGTTGGTGTTGGAGTGACCCCACCTAAGGATGTCCTCCCCTTGTTGGTTGAAGATTCTCCTTGAGTTGAGTTGTTCGAGTAGTGGTTGAAGGTTTATCTCACAAGGGATGTTCAACTCTTCGTGAGTGTTTTTCCATTTGCGCAAGGTGTCTCTTGTAGCTTCTAGAATCCAGAAGTCGACCACTTTATGGAGGCATGCGCCTATCGTTAAGGGAATGAAATAACTCAGAGTGGGATCTTTGTCCAGGGCCGGAAGTTCCTTCCAGGAGTCGCTCCAGAAAAGAGCTGAAGTCCCACTCTGCAATTCACAGAAAGCATGATCTGTTATCATTCCCTTGTTGTGCCTAGCCGCGTTCCAAATAAGAGACCCCGGGCTTTGACCGTTCCATCTGATTAGATCTTTTTCAGTGTGGATGGTGTGTATTTTTTCCTCCATAAGCGTGCCCAGAGGTCTTGCGGCCTTTTTAACCTTCTCCACCAGATTTTTGCACTAAGGACTTTAGTGAGAAGAGAGGGGTCTCTGAGACCAAGTCCCCTTGCATGCTTTGGTCTGCAAACTTTTTGCCAACTGAACATAGCCAGTTTGTGGCCCTCTTTGGTTCCTTGCCAGAGGAATCCCATTTGAATACTTCTTAAAGTGTTGAGGATAAAGTTTGGGGCTACGAGCGTCGAGAAAACATAGATCGAGAGGGATTGCATGACAGACTTGAGGAGGACAAGGCGACCGGGCAGATTGAGGGAGCAGAAAGACCAAGAGGAAAAATTTCTCCTGAAGCTGGAAAGCAGATTTTCCCATGAGGTATTTCTTAGCAGATTGTCAATTAGGGGTATGCCAAGGTACTTGGAGGGTAGGATGCTACGAGTGAACCCCAATAGTTGCGTAATATGACGTTGGATCTGGATGGGCATATTGAAGAAGAAGATTTGAGATTTAGAGAGGTTAGCTTCCATGCCTGAAGCATCACAAAAGAGGTTGATCACAGAGCGGATTCAGAGAGCTTCCCAGATTGTGGGGATTCCCATTAAGAGTATATCATCCACGAACTGACTGTGCGAAATGGGTGGAGATATCCCATGGGGGGTGAGACCTGAGAGGGAGTGGTATGTGATGGTTGCTTTAATGGTTTGACTCAGCCCTTCCGCCATTAAGATAAAGAGAAAGGGCGAAAGTGGATCCCCTTTCCTTATTCCTCTGGAAGGAGAGAATGGTTTGGATGGGACGCCATTGACAAGGATGGAAAACAGGGTTGATGAGGTGAGATTGACAATTCAAAAGACCTACGAAGGATCAAAACCAAAGGCGAGAAGGGTTGATTTCAAGTAGTTCCAACTTAGTTTGTCAAAAGATTTAGAAAGATCCAATTTTAAAAGCATACCAGGAGACTTGATCGCATGAAGTGAGTGGATTACTTCGTGAGCCAGGATGACACTGTCTAGGATCTATCTGCCTTCCACGTATATCGACTGTTCCGGAGAGATGATGAACAATAGGATGGGTTTAAGATGCTTAGCTATGATCTTTGTAAGAATCCTATAGATCACATTGCAAAATGGGTCGGAAGTGAGTTGGGGAGGTAACTATGTTCTCTTTTGGAATGAGAGTGATGAAGGTGGCATTGAGGGCTTGAAGGACCTGCCCAGATTTTCTGAAATCCTCTATAATTTCCCAGACTTCTTCACGTATGATATCCCAACAATGATGGAAGAACTTTGAAGTAAACCCATCCGTCCCAAAAGCTTTTCCAAGCGGAGTGTACCTGAGGGCTTGATCTACTTATTCTTGGGTGATAAGACTCATCAAGACTTCATTCTGCTCTTTCGTGACCTCCTTTGGATTGTGCTTGAGGATAGAGTCAATCGCATGGGAGCTATCTATAGGGAGTTCCGTAAGAAGGTTCTTGTAGTAAGAAAGTAATTCATTTTCTATGTCTACGTGTTGTTGGATCTCTAGGCCTTGGTTTGAAACAAGGTGAGTGATGTGATTTGTGTGTCGACGTTGAACCATCGATCTGTGGAAAAAATTGGTATTTTTTTCTCCCTCTTTGAGCCATTGGATGCGAGATTTCTGTCTCCACAAGATTTCTTCCTGCGCCCATCTTTCGGCTAACTAATTGTTGAGAAGAGATTATTTCTCCTTTAGTGAATCTGTGAGTCCTTGAGTTTTGATCTACTATTGAAGGTAATGAATTTGTTGGTTGAGGATTTCCTGAGCATGGAAGATTTTGCCAAAAGTGGATTTATTCCATGATTTTAATTGTTGCTTGAGGTTTTTTAGCTTCTGTTGAAATTTGTACATAGGAGTGCCTATTGTGATTGTTGCTTCTTTCCACCAGAGATTTATGTTGGCTTGAAAATCCGGGTGTGTCAACCATAATTTTTCAAAGCGGATGGGTTTCCTGCCTGGGGTGCCACTGATTTTTATCGATAAGAGTATCGACCAGTGATCATATCCTGGAGTGTTGATCATTGTGGCATTCAAAGTGAGACCATCCAACATGATGGATTATGAGATTAAGAAGTGGTCTAATTTGCAGGAGACATGTTGTATCCTCGAGTGTCTATTGGACCAAGTGAATGGACCGTTGTCCGTCTCTACGTCAATGAGATTCAGCAGACCAATAATTCAGTGGAACTGCTCACTATCATTTCCTAGCATGCATGTGCCCCCCTTCTTTTCCTCCAGGCCTGTTATCATATTGAAATCACCCCCGAGGATCCATTGTTGATTGTTGATATTATTATAAATCCATTATAGGTGATGGAGGAATGATTCCTTGTCTCCTGGGGTTGCAGGGCCATAGACATTCGTGATGAAGCCTTGTTTGTTCGAGCTGATGAGACAGAAGGAGGTTGTGATGGTCTAGTTGGAGGTAAAAAATTCATCCATCAGTACCATGACTAGGTTCCAGAGTACGACAAGCCCTCCTACGACCCCTTTTGCATCGATTTTGACAATATTAGCTTGTTTCCAACATTTTTTAAGAATTTGCGAAGCTTCCTCTCCCGCACATTTAGTTTCTTGCAAAAGAAGAATGTCTGGTTGTTCCTTCATTATCCTTTCTCGAAGAAATCCTTGCTTGCTTCGTGCGTTGAGACCCCTTATATTCCAGAATAACATCTTCATGAGGATGACGAGGGTTGGAGGGGAGGAAAGTTATCCGAGATCAGATGGATCTGGCCCGAGTTCACTAGGAAATTGCCCACATATTGAATAAGTTGGTGTTTTGGTTTTCTACCTCTGTTTTTTCCTTCTTTTGTGGATTTGCGCTGATCTTTCGAGCTTCTCTTTTGTATTCCGAGATTTGAGTTAGCACGGTCTGATCCTCTTGCTACGGAGTTGAGGAAAAATTTGTGGACTTTGCGTAGCTGATCCAGAGGTATAGTGTAGAGTTGTTGTTTTCGATAGGCTTGTTCTAGGTGTACCATAACTATTCCTGCCAGCTTCTGGTCTTCCAGATCTATGTCAGGGTCTCCGATTTCCGGCCCAAGGTTTGTAGGGAGGGATGTATCTAAGTTGGGGATTTAAGAAGATCCAGGGCAAGAGGGAATGGAGTTTGAAGAGCCCTGGACTTGCGCTTGGACTAAGGAATTTGTCAGGGGGTCAAAGGGAATGGTGGGATTTTCTGATGGGGTCTAAAGATATTTGAAAGAGTTGTTGGTTGAGGGTCCAGAGGGGGCTTGGGGAGGTGCTCTTTTGGCTGGATTCTTGCGGCATCCCGTGACCTGGGTGAAGCCTTCTCTGGTTTTGTCGGGATCCTATGGATTGGATATGTTGAGGTTATTTAAGGGGCATTCACAGAATATATGACCATGTTCATGGCATTTCCGACAACGAAAGGGGATGTGCTTGTAATCTAGGGATTGGGACCATTCTTCGTCCTGGTAGTCCAAGGTTATGGCTCCAAGGAGAGGTTTGGAGATAGTCAAGTAAACACAGATTCATGCATAAGTAGTGTACCTTCGTTGTTTTGTTGCCTCTGAAGCGTTGACATAAATGTCAATCATGTTGTCGATGCCTGCGAGCATTTCTTCCAGCCGGAACTCTTGAGGTAGCGAGTACAATCACAGCCAGATTGATGCATGCATGAAGTCCTCCTTCTCTAGGCTGAACCTTTTCGTTTAGAAATGGAGGAAAATACCCGTTGAGTTGTAAAAGTATGGACCTCCTTCAAAGATTTTGTTTCGGTGCTCCAGGTTATGCAGGATGATAGTGAAGAAGCCTTTTGATCAAATTTGGAGGTCATAATGACCCTTGGGCTTCCACCAGTGCTAAATCCATTTGACTAAATCCATTTATGATGGCCATAGTCCCAGAAATTTCCCTATCAGGGAGAAATCCTTCATGTATTGTTTTTGGTCTTCTATTCTTGGAGAGATGATAGATAGTATATTTGGGTGCTACCGGATCCCGCGGAATGCATTTTCCTGATTCCCAAGTGCGAGCCATTTTTGGGTGGTTTGATTTATGATCTATTTCCATTGGTTTCTCCTTCGATATCTCTTCCTCCCAAATGATGTTCTTCATTTCCACTGGAAGCTCAAAGGGCGGACATTTGAAATGTTTGAAGTTGTGCTCCGGGGTGGTCACGAAGCTGTAAGGGGGGCCAGGAGGCCCCCCTTCCTCGACCTTCATGGCCGCAGCAAGGACTCAGGGCAACGCGCGCAGAAGGATCGAAGTTGAAACCCTAGCAAAGCCGCGCGCAATAAAGATACCCTTGGGATCCTATGATATACTGAAAAAAAATGTGGATTTATAACTCTATGCATTATAGGTCCCATAGTCAAATTTGAAATTTGGCATTTGCAAATTGTCTAATTCATAAACAACGTGGAATCACCCAATGTTTGTAAATTCAGTATCCCTTTATCTAAAGTTATTTTCATTGAAATCCATAAGGCAAAGAATTCAACTCTTTTATTATTAAAATATGTGTATTTACATTGTAAAAATATTTTTATTTAAATTTACATATATAGTATTTTTATTTAAGGAACTCACCCCCAAGGGGAAGCATGTGGAATTGTTTTCCTATATGAATATCATTCCTTTTCATTCTTAGCAAGCCTTGGACATGCTTCAAATAAATTCAGTGAACTAATGGCACTTAATATCACTCTCCAACTGGAAAAAGAAAAATGAATTTCACATATGCATGTATATGGTGACTCCATGTTCATTAGTAGATGCATGAATGGGATGTCCTCTTTACAAACTTATAATCTTCAGCCTCTCTTTCAAGATATTAAAAGATATTCAATTATATTCTATCATCTTTCTTTTAATCATGTTTACAGGAACATGAATGAAGAAGTGAACGGGCTCTCAAAAGTTGGATTGGCAATGGATAGTGGCTCATGGAAGATCACAGAAAAAACCTCCACGAGATCAACAAAATATCTTCAAAACTCTTGGATACATTTATGATTAGGTTCTTTAATGGTTCCCATTTTTTTGTTTTCTACAACAACTTTATCAAATGCACATGCTTCTTCTAAGTTGTATGGAATTTTTAACCATGCTTATCCAAAAATTTATTTTTTATAAGATTATGAATATTAAGGATTGTTTCACATAGCCCAACCAACAAAAATTATGACAACAGTAAGACTTCAAAAGCTATTTTTTTCTACACTTTTTTGTTCTATTCTCATCCTGTTTATATAGGAAAGACATGAGCTATCTGCTATAGGAATGTCACTGGCATCTACAAATGTAATTTTGTTCTTTCGTAATTTTAGCAACATTACAACATCTTCTCTATTCCAAGTTCTAGAAGTGTCTTTCGACGTAACTACCATAAGGATTGGGGTATACATTGTCTCATATGAAGTATTTTAAATTGGATAGTATATATCCTATCTAAGATGAGGTGTTTTAAATTGGATGATATGTTATTGGTTTATATGATATTTAATGTTGAATCATGGGAGGTTTATTGATTGTTGTAGTTGTATGCATACTTGATCCAAAAAAAAAGAAATTTATCTATAATCAATTTAGAACAATTTTACTCTTGAATAAAGGAGGTGTAAGATTCAAATCTCTCTCTCCTAGGTTAAAGTGGGTATTTGCACCACATTAATGCACGATTAGAGCTTAGAGTTTTTCACATGTCAATAAATGTGTTTCATATATCCAAACAAGATTTTTACACCAAAAGTGTTTAAATAGGTATACAATGTACCTAAAAAATGTCAACCTTTGAAATTTGTCATAAAAAACACTTCATAAATGGTTTTGACTTGGTAACATATTGACCAATCATTACCTGTCATTTGTAAGGCAAATCCACCACCTCTAACTTCACGTGATCATGGTATCTCACTAGACACTAGCACCTCGACTACACATGATCATGATATCCTGCTACTTCAGCCTTTTGCTCTCATTCTCGTCTGTCACCACAACTATGAAGCCCATCCAATTGGCATGAGATATCCATGTCTTATGCACGTGGGGCCTCTGAAAGAATCCAAACACATTAATGTTTGAGGTGCATACATATACCTCGTCACCTTGTAGCCACAACCATAGGTCCAAACCATGTTTATTTCCATATACAACTAATTAATTATTTGTGTAATCACTTAGGGACCTATTCTTATTGGCATAGTGTATACTCATCAAATAGAGGAGTTGATGGGTTGTAAAAGTGGGTAGAATCCACAAATAATTATGTCATGCCTTATCTACAAATAAATTGTTGCCCTCTTATGTAAATTCTTTAGATGAATCCACCTACTTAAACATGCACACCAACATGAACAAGAGCACAATTTTGGCATTGGCATCTTGCTTCGACAAGTAAGATTTAGTACAAGAAATTGTTTTCTCTTCATGCAACACACCCACGACGGGGCATACTCTTTTTTTTTTGCTTTTCTTAAAGTATAGATTCTCCATTCATGGTTTCTAATTTGGAAATTCGGGGAACCAATCCGACCTCCCGGTCATGGATCTCTGATTCTGAAGCCAAATGACTCTTTGAGACCCTGATGGTCTCGCTTTGTAATTAAATGCAGAGCCTTTCAACTTCCGGGTGCAAGTCTAATGGTACCCGCTACCTTCTCTTCATGCTTAGGGAATCTATGAGTTTGGACGCTAGCCCCTTTTTTGATAAGCCCCTCCTTGAGGTGACCTTGGGCGATGACCTCACACAAATACACAATTGCGGACGTGGCCAACGATAGTTTGAAACCAAACTACTTTTCGGCCTACAATTCTTCTCGAGCCTCCACGTGTCCTTTCTCCAAAACTAGGGTTTGGATTGCGGCCCGCCCTCAACTTTTTAAAGTTCACGCACCTCCGATCCCCGCAATGCTACGGGACCATCGATCTGCCAATCTTGATGGTACTATCTGAACTAACAGTTCAGATCTGCCCTTTTCAAATCCATGGACCATATCTGCCCCTGCTAAATCAACGGGTGTGATCTCCTTTGTGATTCTGGACTTCAGAATTTTCAAATATCAAACCTTGCTTTCCTCCGTACATCAATCTTCTGGAGTTGACAATCTGCAGACACCTGTACTCCTAAATCAACAGCCCTGCTTCTACGTCGGGTGTTTGAACTTTCAACTAGATCAACGGTCTTGTGGCCCTCTTCTCGATCAACGATCGAGATCTCCTTCAGGTCTCTGGACTTCTGAGATCTCAAATCTCAAACTTCACCCTTTTTCCCAATGGGCTTTATCCGAAGCCTAGAATCCACTGACGCGTTTCCAATTGATCTAACGATCAAGGATTACTTCGGGTCTTTACGCGGAGTCCACAGATTCGTGCCACCTGTCCTCTGGATCTGACGATCGAGGATTGCTTCGGGTCTTTACCCAGAGTTCACAGATTTATGCCATGTCTCCTCTAGATCTGACGACTATGAATTACTTCGAGACTTTACCCAAAGTCCACAGATTCACGCCACATCCCTTCTTAATCTGATGGCTATAAATTACTTGGGGACTTTATCCATAGTCCACAGATTCACGCCACGTCCCTTCTAGATCAGACGGTCCAGATTCACTTCGGATGATCCAACGCTTGAGATTTACTTCGGACAATCTGACGATTGGGATTTTCTTCGGCTCTTCGCGCTTCGAGAGTCTCAAATCTCAACTGAAAAACTCTCGAATAGATTTCCAGGAGCTACTGATATGCTGACACGTATCTCCTCGCGATCAATGGTCAAGATCCTACTTCGGGTGAACTGACGACTGAGATTTACTTCGGCTCTCTGGCTCTCCGGACTTCGGGAGTCTCGAATCTTAACTGAAACTCTCACACAGATTTCCCTGAAGTCCATGATCTGTCACCACGTGTCCCTCTAGATCTGGTGGTCCAGATTCACTTTGGGTCTTTGGGGTTCAGGAATCTTAACTTTCAACTAAAAACCCTCAAACAGATTCCTCCAGAATCCGCAATCCATCGCCACGTGTCCCTCTGGATCTGGTGGTCCAGATTCAGCTCCTGATGATGGATGGCCTCAAATTACTTTAGCTATTTCACCTCCTCCTGGTCCATGAACTTCCGAAGTTATGGATCTTACGCCACCTGTCCTCCTTGACGATGGACGGTCCCAAGCTACTTCAAGACTTCAAAACTTTGGTAAGTTCTCTTCTCCTGTGTGTGCAAATTAGATCAGATGGCTATCGATCCTCGGCGTTGTGATCCAATGACCACTGTCGCTCCTCCTCCTGAGCTTCTGACTTGCTCTGACTTAGAAGATTTTCTAAGTGCTCGAAGGATTCGACCTTTGCTCCTCCTACGGGCCCGTCTCCTGGATTTCGTCTACACTCCTTAAAAGCGTTTATCTCTTCTGATCTTGATCTTCTTTGAAGATATCGATTTACCATGCACTCCTTGCATTTCAGGGATCTCGTCAAACTCAGATCAAAGGTCAACGACGATTGATGGTTCACAGTAATTGTGGGGCCCCAACATGCGTGCTCTTTATCAGAGAGTTCGACCTTTGCAATATGGAAGGTACTTGCCCAACTCTAGTCTAATCCTAGTCGTTGATCTTACATCCCCAACGAGATCCACAACGTGGGTTGATTGCAAGTCGTGAATTAACAGGTCTGCTAAATTCACCTTCGCACTCTGCAATGATTACCAACCGTCAATTGAATTGAGCGACTGGTGTTTGATTCGGTAACTCCAGTGAGTATTTGAGTAGATCTAACGACTGGGGGGGGATCTCCTCCCATTAAATGGCTCGCATCCATCTCCGCTGTCAAATTCTTAAGTCATGGGATGTTCTAGTAACCTGACTGTCGTCTACCTCCTAGATCTGACAGTCGGGACGGTTCCCGGGCATCCTCAGATCTAAGGCTCATAGTTAACTTCACGACTTCGGGGATTTTACCTCCCTTACAACAAACTCGCTCAGTTCTTCGAACTCGCAAAGTCCGAATGACTCCAGGGTTAACTCCCACGCTCTTTCCCGTACCCAACGGTCACAACAGACAGTGGCTTCTACCGAACAGATTTTGTCCATTCATCTTCTAAACAAGGGACCCTTTCTTTTGATACTTTAACCTCGTTGTTCTCCCTGATCTTCGTTAGCTCTGAAAGGCTTAAGAGATTTGTGCTCTTTCTCTTGAACTTAACGCTTGGAAGAATCCTTTCGCGCACCCCTTACACTCATCCCTCACTTCTAGAACTTGAGTGGTTCTTGTCTCTATCTGGCTCGTAGAGAGCCTGTGCATACGTGCACTATCTCTCCTAAGCTTTAACAGACTCCCTCCTCCAAGGGACTTAGAACGGCTAGGAGTGTCGACATGCGTACATGAAACTGTGCTCAAGGTCGACGAACTCACAGTTCGTGGATCTAGCTTAAGCCACCACAGGGCGCAAGCATTTACGAATACAAAACATGTCCAATCCATACTTGCTTAAATACACAATTTAAACAAG
>JZKD02S1931826.1:55559-65688 GCA_000966675.3 Picea glauca
CCTCAACAAAACGGTGTAGCAGAAAGAAAGAACAGATCTATCAAAGAAACAGTAAAATCCCTATTGAACGATCAAGATCTATCCATGTTTCTATGGGGAGAAGCAGCAATGACGGAAATATATGTACAAAATAGAAGCCCTCATCGCATATTGAAGGACATGACACCAGAAGAAGCATTCTCAGGTAAGAAATCTAATGTAGAAAATCTAAGAATATTTGGATGTCCAGTTTACTCTCATATTCCCAAAGATAAAAGGAACAAACTAGAACCCTCAGGAAAGAAGGGGATATTTGTGGGATATAGTGATTCATCCAAATCCTATAGAATATATATTCCAGAACAACACAAAATAGAAGTAAGCAGAGACATAATGTTCAATGAAAGGATGGCCTTCAGAAAATCTATTGAAGAAACTATAGAAGAAGAAGAAATTTAAGAACCAAATGAAGAAAACACAGAAAGCAAAAATAACAAAAAGGATCAACCTGATCATCCTATGGAGCCATGTGAGAACATTGATCCAGATAATATACCAAAGAACAAGAAATGACCAGCTTGGCTTGAATCCACATTACAAGATGCAGAAATAATCAAGGTTCCAGAAGGAACATCCAGGAAGAGTAAAAGACCGAAAAGATTCTTAAGTTATGCAACATACATGACAAAGCTTCTAGATGAAGAACCTACTAGATTCAGAGAAGCAGTCCAAAAGGGACAATGGAAAGAAGCTATGGCGGAAGAATATCAGTCCATTATGAAAAATGAAGTATGGGAAATTGTACCCAGACCTAAAGAAAAATCAGTGGTAACCTCAAAATGGGTATACAAGATCAAACATGCAGCAGATGGAAGAATGGATAAATACAAGGCAAGATTCATGGCCAGAGGGTTCTCCGAGAAGGAGGGAGAAGATTATGATGAAACCTTTGCTCCGGTGGCAAGGTATACCTCCATCAGAGATATTATATCTCTTGCCGCTTTCATGGGATGGAATCTACACCAGATGGATGTTAAGACAACCTTTCTCAACGGAGCTATTGAAGAAGAAGTATATATTGAAAAACCTCAAGGATTCAAGGTACATTCCAGAGACACTCACATTTTCAGATTGAAGAAAGCCCTATATGGACTCAAGCAAGCTCCAAGGGCTTGGTACGCCAGAATGGACAACTATCTAACAAGACTTGGTTTCTCCAAAAGTCACGCAGATCCAAACCTTTATTAAAAAGTCGTAGATAACGCACCTGTGATTCTACTATTATATGTTGATGATATATTCATAACACGTGAAGAATCTCTAATCATCCAGTACAAGAAGGATTTAGCCTCTAAATTTGATATGAAAGATCTAGGTCTCATGCACTATTACTTGGGACTGGAAGTATGGCAGAAGCGTAGTGAAGTATTCCTTGGACAAGGAAAGTACGCAATAAAGATCCTTCAGAAGTTTGGAATGATGGACTGTAAGTCCATGGGCACTCCTATGAATGCGGATATAAGAAAAGTGAAATTCCCAGATTCCGATCCAGTAGATCCATCTCTATATCGACAACTAATTGGATCATTGATGTATTTGGTAAATAATCGACTAGATATTTGCTTTGTTGTAAATACACTAAGTCAGTTCTAGGTGGAACCTAGACAAGAACATTGGATAGCTGCAAAGAATGTCCTAAGATATATTCATGGGACAATAAACTATGGCTTGAGATATACCGCATCCAGTGATATCCAACTTCATGGATTCACAGACTCTGATTGGGCAGGAATTGTAGAAGACAGAAAGAGTACTTTAGGTATGTGTTTCAACTTGGGCTGTGCTATGATATCTTGGGGCAACAAGAAACAAAAGTCTGTTGCACTCAGTACAACAGAAGTAGAGTATATGACAGCGTCTGAAGCATGCACAGAAGCAGTATGGATAAGGAAGTTAATCTCTGATTTATTTGATTAGACTCCAGAATCGACCATAATATATTGTGATAATCAGAGTTGCATAAGATTATCTGAACAACCAGTGTTTCATGAAAGGTCGAAGCACATTGAGATCAAATACTACTTTATTCGAGATAAAGTCTAAGAAGGAGAGGTAAAGCTCAACTATATCCCCACTGATGAGCAGACAACAAATATCCTAACAAAACCTCTATCCAGAATCAAGTTTGCATATTTCCGAGAGAAGATGGGGATCATGGAAATAACTCCCTTAGATGAAAGAGAAGATTCTCCAAGCTAAAGAAGGTACGGAAAAATATTCTTGACGAACATTTATTTTTGTGATTTAAATAACTCTCCAGTTAGGAGGGAGCACTGAAAACATTATTTATTTTTATAATTGAAAATTAGTCCAGATTGGATAGATGTTTTCCTGTTCGGAAAGTGGATTGAGATTTTTGACGGACAGTGACTTCCCATTGTAGTTAACATGGGAGGCAGACTGATTGTTGATGTATCATAGACAGTGACTTCCCATTGTGGTTAACATGGGGAGTGGTCTAGGACAATCATTCTTCTTGGCAGTCACTCTAAGTAGTGGTCAAGTAGAATGGTCCGCCTTGCTGGGTAGTCATTCTTTCGAAGTTCACAGTTGTGAGCAGTTTCGAAGAATGGTCCATTTTGTAGGTTGATGCAAGATAGACATTCCTTAGGGCAGACTCATTCTCTCCAGGTTACACTTTTTTTAGTGTCGGAGGAATGACCCAGGGTGGGGAATGGTACGGATAGTTATTCCTTAGGGCAGACTCATTCTCTCCAGGTTACACCTTGTTTAGTGTCAGAGGAATGGCCCAGGGTGGGGAATAGTCCAAGCTCAACAATCAGGGACAATCATTCCTTAGATTTTATACATTCTCTCCATGGTGCACTTTAATTAGTGTAGGAGGAATGGCCCAGGGTGAGGAATGGTCCAAACATTTCTTAGGGTTTATACATTCTGTCCAGGGTGCACTTTAATTAGTGTAGGAAGAATGGCCCAGGGTGAGAAATGGTCCAGGCTCAGAAATCAGAAATAATCCTTCTTCCTTGTTTGAGAAGAATGGGGAAGATAGCCCATTGTTGATATTCTATATTGAGGGCATATATTCTTTCAGATCTCATAGACGTGAGTGAAAGATTGGCCCAAATGATTTAGTTTTTATCATAACATTGTTTCTATGCAGGTTGCTATTAGATGTTTGTTATAAAGAATATATGACAGTAGATATACTACTGTGGTGGATTTGTTCCACTATTTGTGATTATGTTTCACAGTTTGAGTAGTTGTGTACTGTCTGAATAGACACATGTGTGTTCTATTAATTGATATTGTACCAGTTGTCATAGGAGATTATCCAGTTGGATAATAATGACGGTGCCCGTAGTGCTACCAGTTGAATGGTCTTTTGTGCTCAAGACCATACCTCCCTAGCTAGGAGGGAGTGTTAATATTATGGTAGCTTCGGGAGGTATGAACCTCTATTGTGACCTATGACAAGATTAGAATACTCCGGAAGGAAGCAAAGAATTGAAGGAAACCCTAGACAAGTTGTCGGCTGGATAAATACATTTAATATGAATTTATTGATACCCAGAAGGAGAAGTCGACCCCAGTTAGCTTGCCCAGTTCACTATAAATATAGGGCGCCAGTTCTCATTATTCATCATCTCAACAGTTGCAGAGAGAGCCAAATCTGCCCAGGTAGTTGCAGTTTTGGTGTGCAAGTTTTTGGGAGAGCTGGGAAAGTGAGCGCTAGCTTCTGGGTGGGATCATATGTTCAAATTAGTTTCTATTCTTGTTTGGTGCATTAGCCTCTCTTGGATATTGGATTTCTACCAGAATTCTCTTCTCGGTCAAGGTCAAGGTGCTCGGAGGGTGGCTTCGGCCTATGGTTGGGTGACAAGGATATCGTCAATGGTAAAATGAGCACAAACTTCTATATTCTAACAAGACCTTTGTAGAGAAGGAATGAGCAATCCCACAGGTAGATCTTCGTAGAGAAGGGGAATGAGAAATTTGCCAAGGTTGGCCTCTGTCCAAGTGTTGAGTTTTGGATACTCTAGGGACATGCTAGAATACCCTTGTAGAGAGGGGTGTGACCACCCTCGTAGAGAGGAATGTGGATGTTTCTTCAAGAGGCAGCGGGCAGATACTCTCCTCTAGCCAAGGATTGAGTAGCCTGGAACACAAACCTTGACCACGTGGAATGGTTAGTTGGTTATTGAGGTTTGTGTTGTGATCCTACGTGGATCATGGAAAGGGAGTCTAGTGTTTCCCAGGCTAGCATCTTAGCTTCTCTAGTTCATGTGGGATGACTAGGAGTGAAGCTATGGTAGTAGTCCTCCCTGGTGGATGGGTGAGATAGATGACTACAAGAGAAGGGATAACATAAAAGGAATGGAAAAACTCATAGGAAATCTTCTGTGTGAAGATAAGAAAGAAGTATCTTTTGCGTGAAGACGGAAGAAAGAAAGAGTATCTTCTGAGCGAAGATAAAGAGAACAAAACTTCCGATGATTTATAGATATGCCAGTCAGTGATCATGATGCCAGATGACCAAGTGGATGCCTCCAATTATCCAGTTAATGATGTTACCCAGTTGATGATGTTATCCAGTGGATGCTGCTACCTAGTTGATGTCGACATCCAGTGACCTGTCAAAAGAAAAAGAATATCCTTCTTGTTAAGAGGGAGTGTTAAAATATTGTGTAACTACAAAGAATATTCTTACCCCCTTTTGTGGATAAAGATAAAATATATTTATTATTGATTGGATCAATCCCCTTTTGTGGATTGATCATGTCGGTCATTGTAATTGACCAAATCCCCTTTTGTGGATTGGTCAAACCCTAATTGTAATAGGCTAAATAAGAAGTCAACCTCGTAATATATTAAAGGTGGTTATAACCACCCAGAAGAAGAAGTCGGCCATGCCAGTGAAGAGACACTTCCACACGTGCCAGAATTGTATAAATAAGAGAGGCCAGCACCTCATTTGAACACACTCAACTCACTCATCTAGTGCGCAAGTTTTGAAGGAAGCTGCAGTTGTCGGTTGCCGGAAGAAGGAAGAGAGAGAGGCATGTTGCTCAGTGTTGGATATTCTCTGTTGTCTGGTTCATTATCTTGGCATTGTATTGGCTATCTATATTAAGGAAGTTTTGTTGGGTTTTCTTCTCCTTGAGGGTTTCCTAGGATAAATGCTTGTGTGCTCTTGTGATTGTGTTTCTCTCAATGATCTTGTCTATGCTATTGTTATCTAGTAAATTGAAAGTAACCTAATAATATCAGAAAATTTAACAAAGACAAACAAATACACTAGGAAATGGTGTGAGTTCCATAAGAGCCCTTGGAATAACATTGTTGAATTCTGCTCAAAGCAGTCACTAGTGGCTGAGGTGAAAGCCTCTGGATCATATGCAGGCTCCAACTCTGAGTTAGAACCAAAAAAAGGGAGATGAATCATTGATGCAGAACCCAATGCCACTATTGTTACCACCACCAAGATCCAACCCGATGAACCCGATGAACTAGAGGAAGGTGAGCGCCTCTTTCATTCACAGACATGGGTGAAGGGTACTCCACTGCACTTCATCGTTGATAGTGGTAGCCAGAAGAACCTCATCTCAGTAGAGGTCATGAAGCAGTTGGATTTGCCGACAACACCACACCCACAGTCATACACCATCGGATGGCTCCGCTAAGGGAGCGATCTTCGCGTTAGCCAACATTGTCACATGGCCTACAACATCAAGACCTTCAAAGATGAGGTATTGTGTGATGTCACCCCCCTTGAATTTTGTGATGTTCTTTTGGGCCAACCTTATTTATGGAAACATCATCATGTATATGAGTTTAGGCCTCTTAGTGTTATGATTACTTTGGACAGAAAATTATACAGGATACCCGAGGTAGTCCCATCTACCACCATTTCCTTGATCTATGCCAAACAATGTAGGAAGGTCATCTCTTAGACCGTTAAGTTTGTCTTCTTCGTGATTCACACTCAAAGTGAGTGGAAGGTTTCATCCACATCCATGGCCTCTGCGATAGGTATCTCCATGCAAAAGAAACAAGTGGATAAGTTCGTGGAAGAATACAAAGACATCTTCTCCCATCCACTGGCGTACCTATGCACTATCAGGTCAAGCACTCAATCAATCTGACCCTCGGTGCACCGCTACCTAATGGGCCAGTCTATTGTCACTCTCTATCAAAAAATGAGGAAATCAAGCGCCAGATCCAAGAGTTGATCGAAAAGGGGCACATCCTCCCAGGCTCATCACCTTGTGGAAGCCCAATCATGCTTGTGCAAAAGAAAGATAGATGCCAGTGACTTTGCATTGAATATCGGACCCTAAATAAGATCACAGTCAAGAACCGGTACGCAATTCCCCGAATTGACGATCTCCTTGACCAACTCAAGGGGGGGGAATACTTCAGTAAGATTTATCTAAAGTTCGACTACCACCAGGTCCCAATAGAGCAGACCGATGTATGGAAAACTGCCTTCAAGTCCAAAGAAGGTATTTTTGAATGGTTGGTCATGCCATTTGGCTTGAAAAATGCCCCAATAAAGTTCATGAGGATGATGGATGATATCTTGTGGCCTTTCACCAATTATTTTGTGGTGGTGTATTTGGATGACATTCTCATCTTTAACAAGAATTTGGCGAAACACATGTAACACATTCAATAGGTTCTTCACACTCTGTGGCAGCACAAGCTATATGAAAATTTGAAAAAATGTTCCTTCGGCATGAACAAGGTCCAATACCTAGGCTACATTGTTGATGAACATGGGGTGCATGTCGATCCAGCCAAGATCGAGGTCATCTGTGACTGGCCAACCTCTACCACACTTAATAAGCTTCAGAGCTTCTTAGGCCTTGCCAATTTCTATCGCAAGTTTGTGTTTCGATTCTCCCACATTGCATGGGTCCTTAGCCAAGTGACCAGGGGCGATGGTAAGGAAAAATTTTTGTGGAGCCAGTCGTAATACAAAGCGTTCGATGATTTGAAGCAACACTTGTGCTCAATTCTGGTGCTCTCATTACTCGACCTGTAGCAGCCTTTTGATATTGAGACATATGCTTCAGACTATGCTATGGGCGCAATACTCACTCAACATGGACATCCCATGGCCTATCATAGTGAGACATTATTAGATATTGTACGTAAGTACCCGACTGATGACAAAGAAATGTACTCCATTGTACAAGCCTGTCGGTAGTGGAGGCATTACATTCTCTGGAAGGAGACAATCATCCACACTGATCATAAGCCTCTACAGTTCATACATACACAAGGCAAATTGCAGAATGGTCACCATAAGAAGTGGTCCACATACTTGCAATAGTTCCATATCAACATCAAGTATAAGAAAGGGAGAATCAACCGCATTTTTGACTGCCTTAGCCAACCTCCAGTTGTCGCAATAACCACGGTACTACAATCTTGTGGACATGAGACCTCCAAATGGCCCCAACTCTACGAGTGCGATTTTGACTTCGCCACTACCTACCAGATGCTAGGCACAAACACAATTGTCATTGATTTTCATCTACAGGACAGGTTGTTGTGCCATCTGGGCCATCTTCGCATTTGGGAAGCTCACTATAGTCGGGTGGCAAGACACTTCGACGTAGAAAACACAGTGGTGGTGTTGCAACAACATTTCTATTGGATGAAACTTTGGCAGGATGTCAACAACTATATCAGGTCTTGCACGGCCTGTGCCATTTCCAAACTGTCCATTAAGAAACCAAGCATGTACACCCCTATGCCTACTCCCGACAGGCCCTGGGAATCCATATCCATGGACTACATCCTTCGTTCCACCAAGCAGGGAAATGACTATTTTTTCTTGGTGGTTGATCGATTTTCCAAGATGGCGATTATGGTCACCTACAAGAAGAATATCATAGTAGAGGCCACTTTCAAGCTCTTCTTTGAACGAGTGTGGGTACATTTTGGGATACCACAAACCATCGTCTATGATTAGGACAAACGGTTCCTCAACAAATTCTGGTCGAACCTTTGGTCACGGTTGGACACGAAGCTTACCAAATCCACGACCTTCCACCCCCAAACGGATGGCCAAACCGAAGTCGTCAACAAGATGATCATGCATATCTTGCGCATGTACAATTCCAAGAATCCGCACACATGGGATGAGATTCTTCCCTATGTTCAACACAGTTACAACAGATCCATACATAGCTCAATCGACCGTAGCCCCTTTCAGCTGGGGTTGGGATTTCAACCATTGGGTCCCATGGATGTTGCACTAACCCTTGCGTCCACACAAGAAAAATCATCCCATGCGCAAAATGAAGTCGACAAAGCCACCTGGTACATTGAACGAATCCAACACATCCGTCAACAGGTTCAGGATATTTTGCAGAAGTCCAATGCGAATTACAAGCAGCGTCATGATCAACACTGGGTGCCACACAAGTTTCAGGTGGGAGATAAAGTTTTGTTGCACTTGTAGAAACAACACCTTAGAGGACCCCATCGGAAGCTTCGTCCACTCTACTATGGAACTTACACCATCACCAAGGTTGTGGGTGACATGCTTTTGAGCTCAACATTCCCCCCTTCCTTGGCTTTCACCCATTGTTTAATGCGAACTTCCTTCGACCATTCTTTCCACCCTTATTGGACACCTCCAAGATAACATAACAATTGACACTGACAGAGGTCAACCCTGATTGCATTGAACAATAATCCACTGATCAGATCTTGGAAACATAGGTCAAGGTCACTCTCCAATAGAAGCTTCATCATTATTTGGTTGTCAAAGCAGGGCAGCTCCTGCACCAAGGCACGTGGCTCACCCGGGGCCAAATTCAACAGAAGTTTCTGCATTTAATGGGGGAACTCAACGCAATGGAGACCATTGATTCCTACGAAGGGAGGATTGATCCAGGTGGATATCATTGGCCACACACCTCTTCCAACTGTCTCAAATACAAATTTCATCTTAGCAGTTACAATTTTTATCTTGTCAATTTTTTTTCTAGATTTTTGGGTCCTAAACTTCCGAGGCCATTTTGAGGCCCTAAACAATGTTTTTGATCCCGCCACAGTTACATTGTGGTCATATTTAGAGTGTGATGGAATAATGTATAGTACTCGGATAAACCTTTCCAACGAGTTATCGTGCGCCTAAAACAGATATTGTATGCAAAATTTACAACCCCGGGAAGTTGATTTACCAACTTACCTCATCGAGGCCCACATGACTTTTGTCGCTTCATCTCCTAGGGTTAGGTTTTTGGATGTCTAGGGTTTTTTGTTTACTTATTGATGATAAAAATTTCTGGATGACTCATTTTAATGTGCTCAGATGAATGCACGTAGCCGCCACATCTCTTCTCATAGATTAGCTACCACCATTTGAGCAAGATTGTTTTTATTCTGCATTTTACAGTTTCAACAAATTTCTTATTTAATACAAGTTAGGTTTCACTGTATCTTTGTTATTGTTCTCTGTATATGTGTGTTAATGTTATAGATATGTGTTTCATTTCGTTCCGCTCATAAATCTGGATCACTAAATCACCTAAACACCACTCTTAAACCCCAATCAATCTAGTGGCCTCCTTCTCCTTCCTTCTTCTATTGTTCTTCCTAGTTTTCCAATCTCTCCTAAACATTAGGTGGTGACTCCACTTCCCTTCTAAAATTCTATAGATTTTTCCTTGGTAGCGTAGTGACTCACTCTAACCATCAATCTACAAATTCATGTCAATTATTCTTATAATATCTTATTTTAAACAATTAGCTTTTTTTCGAAGGAAAATCTTACGATGAAACTCTTAAGAACTTCATCGCGTTTCGTGGATGGTACCTAGTGAAAATCCATCGATGTTGATTATGATGTCTAACCAAATAAGGATATTGAATGAAGCAGGAAACAAAGGAAACTAGCCCAAGGGATCAATAAATATCCCTAAGACCTATTGCACGTATCTCAAAGCACTCAACCACTCGAGCTAGCCCACTAGACTTATTTTTAAACAATATTATTGTTTGTGATCTAATGACTAGGATATGGTGTTATTATGATTAGGCTTAAAACTTGATAAATATAAAGTGTGAATCATATATGAATTGATTGAATTTAATAACTGTAGATTTTAAC
>JZKD02S1931848.1:14705-59778 GCA_000966675.3 Picea glauca
TATATATATATATATATATATATATAGATGGGACTTCTTTCATATTGGAAAAATTCTCTTGAAATTTAAGCTTGGTTTACTAGGGTAGAGGCTCATACCTCAGACCTTCTTTATGCATTCAATCAAGTTGATCATCTATTCATCACCTGTTCTGAGAGAAAACTGATGTTTTGAAAAGTGAGTGTTATTTTTCCGATATATCTTTATTCTCTTAGCTGTCAGGAAACATTCTGTGTGAAAACAAACATAAAAAAATATCAGAACTCTTGCAGAAAAAGAAACGGCCTGTATTACCTTTTTTATATTTCCGTTTTTATGACATCAAATAGACATGGTCTATTTACAGTGAAAGAGAAAAACTTACCAAAGAAACAAAAAATTGCAAATTAAAGCATACAACTCAAACCGGTATATACAGTGGGGATTTGGAACGTTTTTATTGCATGAAGTTCTTCAAGTAACGCTCATTGATAGGAGCATTAAGGATTTTTCCATCCAGGTTTTCTAATAGGAATGAATTATTTCCCTCATCAGCCACGATCTTGAAGGGTCCACACCAGATGTGGTCGAATTACCGTGCTTTCCCGTGTCCTCTTTTCTAGCATCCCATTTCAAAACTAGGTCACCAGGGAGAAATTCCCTATCCTTAGCTTTTTTGTCAAACAGGGATTTCATGTTATCTTGGTATTTCTGAAGTTTCTCATCCACTTCATCCCTATTGTGCTGGACTTCGATTAATTGATTTATTCTTATGGTGACATCATTCGACTCTTTCTTCGCATCTTGCCAAAGATTCATTACGGGAAAAGCGAGATTTATAGGGAGTACCATATCAGTGCCGTACACCATTTGAAATGGAGACCTCCCGATCGATTTTTTAGTGCCAATTCGATTTTCCCACAAAGCATATTTCAGATGAACATGCTAGGCTTTTTTATTTTCGGTCAACACTTTTTTGATGATGGTGATCAGACTCTTATTCGATGATTCGACCAACCCATTTCCTTAAGGACAATAGGCCATGGAATGTCCTAATACAATATTATACTTTTGACAGAAAATGAACATCGGCATGGATTTAAAGGCTTGGGCATTATCAATAACTATTTTTCAGGAACAACTGAATCTTGATAAAATGTTTTCTTCTAAGAAGTTGATCACTACTGAGTCTGTAGCATTCCGTGTCGGAATGGCCTCTACCCACTTTGTAAAATAGTCTGTGGCGGTTAAGATCCATTTGTGTTGTGCGCTGGACTGTGGATGGATCTCGCCAATAAAATCTAGACCCCATTGTTGGAACAAAGCTTTTGTTTTAACTGGAATTAAGGGTAGTGCAGGAAGCTTTTGTTTGCCTGAGAATAATTGACAGGGGTTATAGGCTCTGACTTTGGTATTTACATCAGTAAAAAGTTTCAACCAATAGTATCTAGCTCTCAGGATCTTATAGGTTGTTTCCCTCTAGGCATGGTGCCCTCCACACACCCCTTCATGAAACTCATTTATGACTTCCTCCATTTCAGATTTAATTAAGCAGCTTAGTAAAAATCCTAGAGGATCCTTCCAATATAATTGACCTTCAATGATGCAATACTTTACCACATGTAGTTTCAACATCCTTGTTTTGGAAGGAGTCATATCACTAAGGAACTGCAGAGTCAAGAGGTACGAAACAATGTCGCTATACCAAGCTGAGGAAGAGAACTTTCCTTGAACCTGAGTCGCAGGTGTATGATCATCAAATTCTTCTATGTCTGGGAGATCTTTGTAGGATTGCAAGTGATTCATCCCAAGTGCCCTGAAGTTTGATTCTGCCAGTAGTTTTGCTAAGCCTTGGCCTTTGACAAGTTTAGTTGGCTTTACCTCAAGATCAAATTTCTAAATCTTAGCTAGCCATTGACCTCTTTTTCCATCACTATATGGCTAAACTAATATGTCTTTAACAGAACTGGTCGATACATAGGAAATTACTTTGGAATGCAGTACATAAGTTCTGAAAGCCTTGAGGGCTTTCACCATTGCATATGCCTGTTTTTCCAGTATTTCATATTTCAACTCGACGTATTTGAGAATTTTACTAAAAAAATCTATTGGCTACTCAAAAGCTTCATTATTCTTTTGTAAAAGCACGATTGCGATAGTGTGTTCGGAGGTGAATGAAAAAATCAAGAATTCTTTCGTATAATCTAGGATGGCCAGCACTGGTGCTTCCCCTATAAATTTATTGATGCGTTCGAAGGATGCTTTAGCTTCAGTTGTCCATTTGATCTCGATGCCTTTTTTGAGCATATCTGTAATTAGTTTAACAATTTCAGTGAAGTTTGGAATGAATCTTCTTAAAAAATTAATTTTTCCTAAAAACGATTGGATTTCTTTTCTGTTCCTAGGAATATTGATTGTATCTACACCTTCAACCCTTTTCGGGTCAATTTTAATTCCTTCCCTGGGTACTATATGGCCCAAGAGTTTACCTTCCTGCATTGCAAAATGGGATTTCTTGGGATTTAGGGACAAACCGATTTTTCGACATTTCTCAAACATTTGTTTGAGGTGTACCAGGTGCTCTGCATCAGAGTTAGAGAAAACAGTTAAATCATCAAGATAAATCGCAACAAACTTATCTCTCTCGTCGACAAAGGTGATGTCCATTGCTCGTTGGAAAGTGGCCCCTGCATTCATTAGACCGGATGGCATTTTATCGTACATGAAAGTACCCCATGGAATGGTAAACACAGTTTTTTCTTTATCATCTTCGTGGACTGCAATTTGATTGTAACTTGAAAATCCATCAATCATAGACATCATGTTAGCCCCGACCACCTTTTCCAGAACGTGATCCATTTTAGGGAGTGGATAATTATCTTTAAGGGATGATCTGTTCAAATTCCTGAAATCTACGCAGAGTCCGATTTCACCATTTTTCTTCCTAAATGGGACCAATTTGGCTACCCACTCAGAGTATCTGAGCAGACCAATAATCTTTGCATCCATAATCTTTTTCACTTCCCTTTCTATTACAGGAAAAAGTATAGGGTTTATCTATCTGCGTTTCTACCTGAAAGGTTTAATGCCTTGTTTTAAAGGGATTTTATGTTCGATGGCAGTTTCTTAGTTCATTGTAAGACCAAGCGAAAACATATTTGTATTGCTTGAGAAACTCAACATATTTACCTTTTATTTCGGATGGAAGTTACTTAGATAATTTGACAACTTTTGGGGTTTCCTCAATGCCTATATTACAATCTTCAACCTCTTCGGGCTTAGGTTGCAAAGTAGACTTTAGGGGGATATCATCATGATCAAATAATCTTTCCAAAGGAATCATATCTTTAGGGATCTGATTGTTTTTCAGCACTAGCATGCGATGATTAGAAATCTTATCCTGGAACTCTTGAGGATATTCACCTTCCTGCATGATCCAAGCTAGGTCATTCTGATTTTCTTGATCAATGTGTGTTTCAGAAAATTCATCTACCATCTCTAGAAATTGTTTGATCTGCTCATCATCTTCAAAGACCTACCAGTGTTGCACATTATTTGGTATCGAGGGCCTGTGCCTCATTTCTATGTGATACTTTAACTTAAGGACAATAGGTGGCCTAGAAGTAGTAAATG
This sequence comes from Picea glauca, assembly GCA_000966675.3. Taxonomy (NCBI): domain Eukaryota; kingdom Viridiplantae; phylum Streptophyta; class Pinopsida; order Pinales; family Pinaceae; genus Picea; species Picea glauca. The sequence goes on from JZKD02S1931848.1 coordinate 18,318, forward strand.
CTTTTACTAGAGAATCGGCCTGTTGATTCTCTATCCTGGGGATATGATGAATATTAAATGACGAGAAAACGTTTTCTATAAAATCCCAGGCACAATTTTTGTATGATCTTAGCCTTGGATGCTTGGATTGATACTGTTGCCTTATCTGTTTTACAATCAATTCTACATCACCATAAACTATTAGTTTTTCAATTTTCAATTTTCTGGCAGCTTCTAATCTTAAGACCAGAGCTTCATACTCACACACATTGTTTGTATAATTAATTTCCCACTGTAATCTATATGAGAAAAGAATAATAAATTCGTCTCCAGGTGATACGAACAACACTCTAGTTCCTTCTCCTTCTCAAGAGGAAGCACCATCAAAGAACATTTTCCAAACTCCTACACTATTTACATCTTTATTTGTTTTTTCTGCTTTTTCTTTTTCTTCTTTCGTACAATTTTCTTCTATACATTCATCGAAATCATCAGTAATCGATAATATACAGTTTCCCAAATCTTGATCGATGACCTATATCGGATAGTTATTAGGGTTTTGTGGGTCACTTATAGTATATGCCAACCTTGTCTCTCTGTATAGATGGGTGAACTGTCCATCGAAGATTGGGATCGTTTCATACGTCATGTCCAGTTGAAGTGATCCTCCAAGTTTAGCACCCCAAGACATAGATAACAACATGTCATACTTTGCGGGGACATCAGCGACGACTACATCCATCAGAATAATCTTTACTGGAATCTGTGCAAGATTAACTACTAACTATTTAATCATACCAAGACATTTAAATTTTCTTGAATCAAAAGAATACAGATCTTGGTAAGGTCTAGTAATCTCGAGACCCAGTTTCTCCATAATAACTTTGGGCATTAAGTTGTGGGAAGCCCCAAAATCCAACATACAATTATGGAGTAAGTGATCATGAACAGTCAGCGTAATATAAAAAGGAGCAACAAAATCCTTAGTATTTTCAATATACGGACCAAACATTATAGTAGGTCTTTCATCTTCTAAATTAATAACATCTGCATGACTTTTAGCTTCTGAAAAATTTATCATCTTTGCAATTTGCCTTCTATACATTGGATTTTTCGCTAGTTCAACCAGAGGTACATGAATTTTTGTTTTATTAATTTCTTTTTCCAGATTGAAACTTCCAATTGAATTTTTGGCTTCTCTGGTTGGGATCTTTGTTTCTCTTTTTTTTGGTCTATTAGTCTGCGTTGCTTTTGTTTCGGCTGTCTTTGTTTAGGCAACCTGCGTTTCAACTATTTTCATTTTGGCAGCTTGTGTTTTAGTGGATGGTTGAGCTGCCTCATTCATTTTACTTCTTGAAAAGATCTTCTTCGGTTGAGAAGTTGTAGAATTTTTATCTCTAGGACTTAAATTATACTTTAGTTGTAACTCGGCCATTATAGAGTTGACAATTTCTTGATAAGCATAATCTTCCATATTATTTATGCTGTCATCATTGTTAAAAATAGATCCTACGTCTAAATATCTCTCATAATCTTGACTCGTTAAGTGAGGTTCTTGATCATCATCGCTAAGATTATTTATGTCTTCCTCTAAATCCTCAAATTTTTGCATGTCGTCTTCCTGCATAAAATTTTCACTTTTAAAAGGGGCCTGAATCTTTTGATCTTCATTTTTGATAGGTCTTTGTTGCATTTGAGGGTTATGATTCCTCCTGAAATATTTTCTAGCGAACTGACCAGGTTTGGCTTGGTCTAGTTCCATTCTAGGGATTTTATTTGATAATTCTTTGATTATCTTAGCCATGTCATACATTTTATCTTTTGCGGTCCTCCCAGATCTAGAGGGTATTTCTTGTTCCCTAAAGCGTTTAGGATATTTGGTTCATGTTTCAGCCTTGGCTTTTAATTTTACAGATGCCATCATGTTTGACTCGATTTCAATGTCATCGTCTTGCATTCCTGCCAGAGTGGCAAATATTCTTTCCCTCAAAATTAGGGCAAAGTCGGGCTCAAAAACTCCTGCGAAAGTGACCTTTGCCACTGGTTGGGAGGGTTTAACTTCAACCGAGATCTTATGGTAGATTTTGTTAAACCTATGAGTAAATTCAAGAACCGACTTAGAATTCTTTTTCCTTAGGGCCCTGAACTCAGTTAGATAATAAAGATAATATTTCTTTTCTCCCCATTATCTTAAAAAGGCATTTTCCAGCTCATCATATGATCTTATAGAATTTGTCGAGAGCCCTCGGAACCAGGTTCTCACATGTTCTTCGAAGGTTTGAACTAGAAGCCTCGAGTAAACGTCTTTGTGTTCCATACCGAGAATGTCGACGAACTGATCAAAGAAAACTATATGTTCAGTTGCAGTTAAGTCTCCTTCCCCTACGAATTTAGGTAATTTCTTCATGTAGTTTTCGGGTAAATCATGGAGGGGAACATGAAGGACTAGGGGAGCGTATTTGGCCACTACCTTGGCAAAAATCCAAGGAGGTGGACCTTGTCCACCACCTCCGAAAGCACCTCCTCTGACAGCATCCATCGAGGGTCTAAAAGATAAACTTTGGGAATTATAAAGGGGATTTTCAAATATTTTGAGTGACCTTTCGGCTACTTCGGGATGTGACGAGGGAAGTTCTGGAGGCTAACCATCAAGGGATGGAAAATATGAAAAATGGGGAAAAACAAAACTTGGGTTGGTTTCCTCAGCCTTACAAGAGAAATACATAGGGGAACCAGTAGGGGTTGAATCATGGTATAAAATAAATTCCTCAGGGTTTCGAAAAAGTGAGACCTTTACTTCAGGAAGAGAGCTTATCATAGGAATATCAATAAACTCGGGCATCGAAAGATATCTTTCACCTTTACTAGTAGAGGGGTTGGTCGAATCAGTTTCATATTTTACTTCGGGTAAAACCACTTCGGGGTTTCTGAGTTTGACTTCAGGCTTATTAGTAGATACCTCTGCAGAAAGGGTTTGTGAAGAACTTTCTTTCGGGGTTAGTTTTTCAAGAGGAACCTTAGAATTAGTTTATGCAACTTTTGGTTGGTAAACCTTACTTGTTGACGTAGTGGTTTGTTTGAGATATCCCCTTGGTTTTAATATCTTTTCGAGGTCTGATACAGGCGTAGTCTTCTTATCGTCTGGGTTCTTTCTGGTATTCTTTTGGCCGAATGCCAGTTTACCTGTGGTGGAGTCACCTAGTGAAAGATAAAAATTAGCCTTATTATCATATTCAATCTTTGTTCACTATCAAAGAGAGAAACTTACCAATGTCGTTCTCCCAGGGAAAAATAACTTCGTTTCTCCGTACCTGGCAACGACGCCAAAAATATGTTGTTACTGATATTAAACTTAAGGCTCAAAGAATAATGTCAGGCATCGGGAATAAAAGGAAAGTTTTAATGTTTTATTTTACTACCTCAGTTATGTGAGAAAAATTCCTTAAATTGAATTAACAGTAATAGCAGTACAGAGGCTGTATTTCATGTCTGAGTCAAAATTGAAAATATCGAATGTAGTGAGAGAAAAACATAAAGCTGTTAGACAAAGCAAGGCATCAATTACTGAAGAATCTTACTCTGTTATAGTAGAAAAAAATAGATGGTATAACCTTAAATGAAGCATAAAATGTAGTAATCCAAGTAGCTCACAGGTCTTGATTTACTCATAGCAAATATAGAGGAAAAATTGTTTGCTTAACAAATTACTAATTAAATATGATTGCAGTAGTTGTCGTACTAAATTGAAATCAAGTATTCATCAAGGAAATACATAAAGAGATGTTGAGATATGGAAGGACAGAAGAACACATAACCTAAACTGGATAAAATGTGGAATCCCTGGTCTGCACTTGTATTAATTCTCAATGAGGAGAGTTTTCTCAATTACATTGGGCAAGAAGCAACCTTTTTTAAGTCTTCAAACTATGTATTTATACAAAAATTATCTCAACCCGAAGTGGTTGGAATTCACATAGCCTAAAATTGACAAATATTACAATATGAAAAACAGAAAGGTTTCATAATCGTTTCCTCAGTCCATTCATCCACAGGTAGAGATGTTTCGTCTCCATATCCTCCATCTCAGAAATAGCTGGCCTCTAATCATGATCTGTGTGAATGGTATGTACATGTTGTCTCATTTATTTCTGGATGTGTTGGCTTTCCCGTGTTTGACACACTAGATACATCTGCTTACTAACTGTACTACTAACACATAAGATTCTGTTGTTTCGTTTGCCTCGAAAATGTACAACTTCTTTTCTATATGGGGCAACTTATCCTGTATTCTCCTTGCTTCCAAAGATGTATCTTATAGATGTAAATTGGGATTAACTATCCATTTGTTTATCTGGATAAGGTCGATTTGTTTCAATTGTTGGATGGTCATCCGGGCTTCTTCTATGCTTGTCTTAGCATTATGTTGTTTTTTCACTATGTCAATCTTCCCTAGGGCCTCAGAGATACTATCTCTTTCAACGTCCAGTAACCCTTTGTCGAGTGAAGATAATGCTTCTTCGCAAGATTTATTTACTTCCCTAGCTAATCTTTTATCTTTCAACCAGGTTTGTCTCCCAGGCCTTCAGGATTATGTCACCTCGGGTTTGCTCGAAACGAGACAATAGAGGGATCTCTGCTACTTCATATTTTGTTGCTATTATAATGGCCTCCTGGAACTTAGCCCGAGCTGTAGTGGCTTCTCTCTCCTTAATGTAAATGTTATTTAGAGAAAGGCCTGCCACCCGCTAACAACTTTGAACAACTTCTACTTTTGTGAAAATATCTTGCTAGGCTAATTCCATCTTCCCGTGCACTTCTAATGTTTGAGATTAAAAAGCGACCACCTCTACTATTGTAACTTCTGCTAAATCTATTTTGGCCTATAGTTGTTTGATCAACTCTTCCTGTTGAATGGCCTTTTCTTTATTGGCCTGTGAATTTTTATGCATTTCATCAAGGCTAGTTTTGAGTTGTTGAATATGATGTCTGTCACTAGCTCTGATTTGTTTAAAATTCTTATTCATATGATCTCTTACCTCTTGTTCAGTGGTGCTCATTTGGCTTTGCAACTGCCTTACTAACTGATTTCTCTGCTTCAGCTAATCTGCTAGATTTTCTACTGAATATTGATTGGTCGTGGCAAAGGCACCCAATGAGCCCGCCATTTCCCTAGCAAAATCTGTATCATCATGGCCTTGTCCATCATACAACATCCTCTGCCTTTTTACTGTTGCACCATCCTTTTATGCATTTCTCTTTTAACTATAGACCTCCTCTTCTTGCTAAAAAATAAGTCAGAAGGAGGCATTTCTTCAGCTGAAATCAGAGTAAGGTTTTCTATAAATACGAATTCAACGTTTGGATTCCCTTGACTGGACTGTAAAGGTGTCAAAGACATAATAGGGCTACCTATTTCGGTGAACTGTGGTTGCTCTATTGTGTTGGTATCTGATTTGTTGGGTATGGACGAAGGTTTATCCTGTCCCTTTTTATCAAAGCTTTAAATTGAGCTTTGGCTTGATCACCTAGTGGATTTGACAATGTAGTATCCTCCTTCTGCGTTAAAACTTCAACTTTCTTCGAACTTCCTTGAATGTCCTGTTCGCTGGGCCCTCCTATTTCCAAACCCTAAGTTGTAACTTCCTATGTAGATGGAGATATCTGGGTTTTTCCCTATAAAAATTTAGGCAAACCATTTCTTCTATGTCTATGGAATTTGTATAAATCGACTAATTGATCTGGAGCCAGAGTTCATACTTTGCTCAAGACTTCCAGGTACGATCTTGCTCCCTGGAATATTTTATCCTATGGGGAAGTTTCATGCTCATATTTCTTTAGATTGTATAGGTCCAGGTGATTTCCCATGATTTTCTGGGGATCATGCTTCTTGAACTCAATATTAACCAGCTTAATGTCTTCTAGGGCCGCGACCTCTACTTTTGAGTGGTCAAAATCTAACAATGTAAACATACCAACCTGCAAAGGGAAGGTTGGCCATAAATTTTTCTATGATACTTTTAATTCTTTATTGATCCCCCCTGTCACAGTTTGATATGCTACCTCTCGGCACACCAGCCGATCTGGTTGAAGCTTTGGTAAAGCATGTGGGGGAACTGAACATCCAAAAACCTTGATGTAGGAAAGTTGTTCCTCAATATACCAGTCTGTTATTTTCCCTAGGTTGGCAATGATCCTGTTTGAAATCCTGGGAGGTGGGCAACCGTAGAGGGCGATATGCATTGGCACCACAACATAGTGACATATTTCATGGAAGAATTTTTTTGATTTATCCTCCCACAACTTGGAGTGATAGAAATGTATGGGGTCAACACTGGTCAGAGTCCAACTCCAACTCATCAAAGGAAAAGGCGTCGTAAAACAAATGTCATCCATAATGTAAGCTAACATTTAGAAAGGGGCAGGTTTCCCTTTGCCTTCAACGACTGATACTCTGTGATTTCCTTGGCCATATTGTCCTATAATATCTTGGCCCAGTCAAAGGAATATCCTTCTGCCACTTCATGAATGATTGGTACCCAGGCCAACAAGAAGTGAGCGGAGTCATTCCTCCCAAAAAGTCTACATAACATCATGGCCACATAAAACATATGGGAATTTAATGATGTTGTGGCATATATGCCATGGGTGTCTACTCTTAATTTCTCAGGGAGTGCCCACCAGTCCTTGATTAAGTCAGGGTAGTTCTTTTCATATTGCATGAACTCTTCTTTGTCAAAATCCATTAGGAAAGCAGCGTTGTAGTTGTATTTGAAAACTGGAGACAGTTTGTACATTACCTGTAAATGCTCTGGTCAAAAAGATCCAACAACCACTTTCTGTGAATTGCACATGATCCTAGTCGAGACGTCAACATTCTCCAGAGCCCAGCCTATCATGTCGTTATACGCCCTGAGCCTTGGTTGTGCGGTTTTTTTATGCAGCTCTGATTGAGCTATATACTTGAGCTTCGTAGCATGGGTTTCTGTTACCTCATCGCCCGAATCCTCTAGGAAATTAATCAACTTGTATTGTAAAATATCAAAGAGCTGCACCCAGTATTTCACGGAATCGATAACTCTTGGAGAGGTGTTTGAGAGGATATCTGTGTTCGGGCTCACGCTCTCACCAGCTTCTTTACCCATTTTTCGGGGCACCATGATATTAGTGAGTTCAGAACTGTGTTATCATGTTACAAGGAAACGTGTTAAATTCTTAGCTTGCTAAAACTTGTTGTTCTATGAGAATGCAAATGAAATTCAAAATCCAATATCCTTATTCACCTTAAGTGTATTGATTTACGAATACCTTTTCTGACGATGCATTCATTTACTTTAATGAAAAAAATCTAGGCGGTGATCTGTGATCTTATTTGGAATTATGCCGTGGAGCCGTAATTAGTTCCATTAATACTGGAGGTTCACGATCGATACTTTGTATGAATGAGATTTGAAATTTCCTAAATGGTGGTTTAGTGAAAAATTAATTGTGAGATAATCCTGTTTAACCCATTAATTAATCGTGTTTTAGTGTTAATTGTTTCGCGTATTCGAACTTCAGGATTTTTGGATATAGCTCAAGATGAAATCTTTGAACTTCGAAATGACAAAACGATTAGTTAATGTTAATCAATTTTTAGCTTTAATTAACCTTGTTTAAGTTTGAAGCACTTCGAGTGTTCGGACTTTGGGATTTTGATAGTAGCTCGAGACAGGATCTTCGAAACCCGATATCGCGAAGTGATGAATTATTCAATAATTAATTTTTGACTTTAATTAACCTTGTTTAGTGTTTAATGTATTTCGGAAGTTCGGACTTCGGGGATTCACGATGCGATGGATGGCGAATATCCGAACTCCGAATATGCGAAGTTTTTAATTAACCTTTTAATCAGGATTAACTTATTTAATTGAGGTTTAGTGTTTTTGGCATTTACATGCTTCGTGTATCGGCAAAACAACTTTATTGGATTTTCGACATGCCATTACCCTTATTGAGGTGTTAAAGCTTATGAAGGTATACGTGTATGGTGACTAGGATATGTCAAATGCTTTTCACGTATTGTGGTTTTGAAGGTGCGACATGTCGAAACGTCTGAGGCGTGAAACTCTGAAGCAGTCTCTAGTGGTTTGACCTTTTAATAATCAGGCGGCTCCAAAAACTCGGGGAAAAAGGGATCATTCGATCAAATGAAAACCTCATCAATGGTGAGAATCAAGCGCGTTTTATTCTTATTTTAACTGTGAATGAAATCTATTTAAAATCTAAAATTTAGAAATATATATGTGTTCCAACAAGCACAATGTTCACATGCAACATAATTTAGTTAATAGTTACTTAAATATAAATTTTACAAAATTATATTAAATTTTGGAGGACTATGTTTGTTTTTTTATGAGAATTTAGTTATATAAATTTTAATCTCTTTAATTATGTTATTTGTAAATGAAATTAGTTGAATTTTGTATTTAATTTTCTTTTTTTTTCACTTATTTTGAATATTTTTTAAGTATGATTATGTAGAGAAAATTGTTAACATTAATGTGAGCAAAATTATTGTCCCCGAGGTGTAGGACAGTCGGTGACGGAGTGTGTTGTTAAGCCACTCCGTGATGTTAAAGTCACCGGTTCGAAATCTGCGGGGACAAAAAAATCCAACCATGTTAAGGGTTGGTGTGGCTTAGACTGGGTGCGATCCCCGGGTGATTTTGATGGCTTAGATGCCCCTGAGTCACGGTTTCTCAAGCCACAGGTTAATCGCGTAGCCAACAGGTCTCACACAAATTAACAAACAATTTTTTTTTTTATCAACTCTTAAATTTAAGATGTTAAAAGACTACCTCCCAATCATTGTTACTTTATAGACTACCCTATGAACTAACTCTTATATTTATCATTTTAAACTTATATTTATTAAAAATTGTAAATGTAAGAAACTCAAATGTTAAAAAAAATGTGCTACATTTTAAGATAGGGGAATTATTTTATAGTGTTTATGTATATTTGTAATATTAATAAAACCAATATAAATCCATTTTGAAGTTTAATTTATTAAAAATTAAAATTAAAAAAAAAAAATTGCAATATTCAATATTTGGGAATTGCAATATTCATTTATGGGCTAATAATGAGAACTATGTTGCTACCCACCTTTAACATATGAATGAATCATTTGAATTGATGATTTTGGTTTTTTATGATTAGAATATTTCAATTGTGGTTGAAAGGTTTTTAAAGTCCAATGATTTTATTTTCTAGTAGAATGGTGCACATCAATAAAATTAGGGTTTCCAGTGAAGAGAAACTGTTACTCGACAAGCAATCCTTAAATATTCTAAGGTAAAGAAATAGAACAAAGATCGATAACCATGATTTATAAACAATTTAGTAAAATTACAATTAACCAGGATTTATAAACAATTTAGTAAAATTAAAATTAACACATGTGAGTTAATCTTTGTCTCATTAAGGTCGGTAGATCTAAATATACTAATTATGCCTATAGTGTATCTAAATATACTAATTATGCCTATGATGTTTGTTTCTCATATGGTTAATTACATGGAAGGAGTTTTTGAGGGGTGGTTCTTCTCCCAAGTGTTGTTTGTCACTACCTCTTCTTTCTCTCACGTATCTGTGATTGTTGCAGGTGGGAATGCAACCTAGGTATTTATATTTAGAGTTACAATAGTATTGCAAATATTTCAGGAGAAGTGAGATGAAGATGGAACTTTTGAAGTATTCATTTTCCATCCAAAAACAAAATCTCAGGGTCTTTAAACAACTTAACCACCTCAATTCACTTGGGTGTTTCTTTTCCCCAACTTCGGGGGTATGCTAGTTTAATGATTATATGTTTTAACATAGTGTTTTATTTAGAATTAATCAATGATGAGTGAATTTGGTGGGAAGTTGAAGTAATGTGAAACTACTTTATTGTTGGGTAAATTGTGTAATGTTTGTTAGGTAAATTGTGTAATGTTTAGTAAGTATGTAGTCTTTTCGTATCATGTGAACTATAATATGTGATACTCCTAGGTACTAGACATGACAATGAATATGTACATATGTGGAAATGTATTAATGAATTGTGATAATTGTACTTAATTTTGAAAAGTTGGAAGCATGTGATAATTGTACTTCATGGAATAACCTTATTTATTGTATGTCTTTTTGAAAAAGAAATGGAGCATTTCAATAATTATATCCATGTAGAATAAGGTTTATTGGAATAATGAATTGGTATGCATTAAGAGTCGTCTGAGCGGGAATGGTTATTTTGAATTAGGAAGATTGGTTGCGCACTAGAGATGGTGGAGGATTGGTCAACTTGGTTACAGCTTGAAACTCTGACTGGATTGGAGGATTCTATATGACTAATTTCATAAGGGACCTGGTTTAGTTCTTCATAGGGGTTCCAGGGGTTTAGCCCTACACTTCTGTCAACACACTTTCATTTAGCCCGAGGTTCATCCCTCTCCTATTTGGCTACCTAAACTTTCATTCTAGTATTTATTGGTATTTATTTTGTGTTGGACAATTGTTCCTTTGGGTCTTGGGCCCACCCTTTGCATTTAATTTCCTTTCTATGAAACTAGACTAGCATCAGTTCTCAGTGGTGGTCAGAGAACAATGGTTTACAGGTGGACGTTTATGAGCTCTTTCCTTCGTAATGAATTAGATTGGAACATCATGGCACTTATGAATGTTGATGACAAGGTTTCTTGGAAGCATGTGGGTCTTTTCGCAAAGGTAGATGACTTGGAAGGCGCACCAAAGGAATTATTCCCTTGCGCATTTATGTCATCTCCTGCTCCAGGCATTACAATAAATCATTTTTCTGATCCTTCGACTAGTTCCTTGGTTGCTCCTCCTGCAATGAATACTCTTAACCAACCTTCTATTAAGCCGTAGTCCTTTAACATAACTCCCACAGGCACAAAAGAAGTATTCTCCCTAGTGGGACAGAGAAAAACCCACAAACAGGTGCACCCGAATGCTGTATGGTGGAAGATGTGGAAAGCGAACAAAAAGGCTAAGAGACTGGTTTTGGGTTCAAACGTGGGCTTGGAAGAAACTTGGAGGATGGCCCTTTGTGGTCTGGTAGGTAGATTATGCTATAACTATCTTAGTAAGGGACCTATCTCGGAGTGGGTATTAAAACACTGGACTCCACTTTTGGGGTATAAGCCTGAGGTCCTTTATCTCACTAAAGGGTGGCTCCGTTTTATTTGTAGAACGTCGGAGGACGCGACTTTGCTATTGAACTCACATTGGGTTTTCGATGGTAGAAGCTTGATGCTAAAACATTGGAGGGTTGCCTTTGACTCGACAACCAAGCATTTTCAATACCGTCATTTGTGTGTTCTTCTATCGGGTTTACCCTTGCACCTATGGAATGAAGGGGCCTTATAGGCTATAGGCTATGCATTGGGTAAGTTCATTTCCCTGGATAACAAGTCACTTGTTAATTCTTCGTGGAAGGTGGGTCGAATCCTAGTGGAAATGGATATCCACTGCAGTTTACCAGAAGCCATTGACATCGAATGGCGTGGTCAGAGATTTAACCAGAAGCTAGACTATCTTGGTATTCCTTTTCAGTGCAATTTGTTCCGCCAAACGGGCCACCTTCATCATGATTGTGTTGGTAAAGAAGTTTATGATTTGTCTGAGAATACTTTGCTACAAAGGGACCCACCCGATTATATGGATGAAGCAGATTCTCTTGGGTGTGAGACTTTAAATTATGGAGCTGATCTTTGGCGCCAAAAGGAGACTTTGTCGAGTCTCACTGGTAAGTTACAAAGACTTTTCCCTTCCTTATATTCAACTCTGTCGCTCTAGGAGAAGGAGGCCTTGGATAATTCACACTAGTTACATTCATCAACTTCCTTTGATAAGAGGCAACTTGGGGGGAAAAAGGACACTACTGATCTAGTTCCACTGAGCTCATCAAGGCTGACTTTTCCTATTACACCCCCTATTTTTATCTTGGAGAACCTACCCTCTGTTCTAGTGGAACCTCCTTCTCCTCCCCCTACTGTTTTGACCCAGGATTTATCCCTGTCACAACTTAATACTCGAGATGGGACCTTATTCTCTTCTCTTTCGTCGTCGGAACCTTTATCAAACACTCTGGTGCAGTCGGGTTGTAGAGAATATGAGGTGGATGATTCCATGCTCAGTGTTGTATTATACTCACTGATTCCCTTTATCAGAGATTGAAATGATACTTTATTGTTGCCAACCTATTTATGCAAGGCTATCCTAGAACCTTCAATGGGAAATGGAACCTCTACTCCAATTAAGCATCCTGAAAGGGTGGAAAAAGAATTTGCTTGGTCTAGAGGCATTGTCATTGAGCACTCACCTATTAAGACTAAAAGTTTACATAAAAAATTGGCAGGCCTATCCAAACAGTCTATTGACACAATCCTCCCCTCCACTGATAGTGGGGCTCTTAGAGCAATGAAATCCCTGGCGAGGGCTAAGTGTTGCTTTTACTCACTTTAAATATTAGAGGGATAGGAGGCACCCTCAAAGATGCCTCAGTTCGTAGACTCCTGGATCAAACTTGCCCTGACATCGTCTTCCTATAGGAAACCTTGGTACATGAACAAAAAGATAGATATTTTATGCACCATTTACGTCCTTATTGGGTATCGAGTGTTGCTAATTCTGTGGGTACTTCGGGGGGGTTATTGGTCACTTGGGACCCAAATATGTATGAATTGGTTCCATTTCTTACTATTGGTGGTATTCTGTTAACATGAAGGTGTATTATTAACAAGAGGGAGATTGCCTTACTAAATATTTATGGTCCATGTCTGGATCGAAAACTTTTCTGGAGCTCGATGGCAGATAGTGGCATATTGTCCATCAACAACTTGATTAGTGTTGGTGACCTGAATATTATTATCTCTTCAGATGAGGCCTGGGGAGCCACTTTTTCTCCTGGTTTGACAGAGGATTACTACAAAGATTCATTCCTTTCAAAAACGTTGATAGACATTAAACCAATTAAAATGGTCCCAACTTGGTGGAATGGTCGCTCTGGTCAAGAATCCATTGCGAGACGTCTGGACAGGTGTCTTATGTATGAAGGTTTATTAGCTGAGGTGGGATTGTTCCAGTCCTGGGTTGAGTACCTCTTTATATCAGATCATGCCTCTGTACTACTCCAACGAGAAATTCCACCTATTTACAAGGCTTATCCATTTAAACCAAATTCCCATGGGTTGCATGATGATGATTATGTGGCATTGGGTCGTAAAATTTGGAAGGAACCTTGTTTCCTCTCAGAAGGTGATAAGCAGTGCAGAATAGTATGGAAATTAAAGGAATTAAAAAGCCAAACTAAACTCTGGTATAAAGAAGTATGCGCAAGGAACAAGGCTCAATTAGAGAACCTATAAGCAGATATAAAGGAGACCTTTGTGAATATGGTTGGGGATTGTACAAATCTAGGGGTGGAATTACATCTACAGATGCTGGAAAGTAAAAGAAACAAACTTTTACGCGATGCTGAAGAGACTTGGAGACTCCGCAACATGGCGATCTAGGTAAAAAGTGGTGACAATAATATGAAGTATTTCCATAATGTGGCAAGCCACAATAGGAATAAAAAACATGTATGGGAAATCATGGATGGAAATGGAGTCACCCTTCAGACCAGGGAGCAATAATGGCAGAAGCAATATCTTATTACAAAAAGTTTTACAAGGCCCCGTCAATTGTTAATATCATTGATCAAGTCAAGGTAACTAGTCTCTTTCCCAGGATGGTTAGTGATGAGGAGATGGGCCCTCTTTACAGTCCAGTCACTTTGTAGGAATTAAAGTCTATTTTATTTCATTTAAAAAAATAAAAGAGTCTAGGGCCAGATGACTGAATTCTTCATTTTCTTTTTTGACTTAGTTGGGGATGATCTCCTTGAGATGGTGGAGGAATTGAGGCAGAAAGGAACCATTATTGGGAGTCTAAACTCAACCTTTCTGACTCTTATACCGAAGGAAAACAAACCTGTTACCTTCAATGATTTTTGCCCGATTTCCTTGTGCAATCTTTGTTATAAAGTGATATCCAAAATTACTGTAAATCAGATTAAACCGATCCTATCAAGATCACTCTCTGCTGAACAATTGGGGTAGGCAGATACAAGATGCAATAGGCATGGTTCCTGATAGTCTTCACAACATTAAGAGAAAGAATATAAAGTCATTGGTATTGAAACTTGACCTGAGGAAAGCTTACCACTGTATTGACTGGGATCACTTATGATTGACATTAATAACAATGAGTTTCAGTATCCAGATGACTAATTGGATCATGGGTTGTGTTATATCATCCTAATTTGTTGTGTTATTCAATGGAGAGGCGACAAATTTCTTCAAAAGTGGTAGGGGTTTGAGCCCAGGTTGTCCATTATCACCTTTATTATTCATCCTGATTATGGAAGGGCTCATTCTTTTGATGGAAAGTAACATTCTCGAGGGCACTCTAACAAGTATATAGGTTTTCATAATGATTAAAATTTTGCACTTATTGTTTTTGGAAGATGTCCTTATTATGACTAAGGTGACTTTAAAAGAATGGATGGAGGTTGTCAACATTCTTCAGTTATTCTGTAATGCTTTGAGCTTATTGATAAACCTCTCTAAAAATATTGTTCACTACGAAGTTCTAACAGAGGCAGAACTGACTCCATTAAAGGAGATTCTTCCATATTCTTTTATCGATCTTTCAATCCAGTTCAAATATCTAGGCTATTACTTAAAGAATGGGGCATGTAAGAATGAAGATTGGAATTGGTTAGTGACAAAAATGGAAAAGAAGATTGGGTTGTAGTGCAACAAGTGGCTATCATTGGGTGGTCATTTTGTCTTAGTTAAAGTTGTTCTGCAGAGCCAGCCTATATACCGGATGTCCTTGGAGACCAACCCATGCTCAATTTTAAATAAGATGTGAAAATTGATGTTCAATTTTCTATGGAACGGTAATAAGGCTACTCATCAATTTCACTTATGTAGATGGGACATTCTTTATAGACCAAAGAAATTTGGTGGATGGGGATTCCAGAACCTTCCTCTTTTTAATATGGCTTTATTGGTCAATACTCTTTGGAGAGTATTGACTCAGGATGACATTTGGCATAAAGTTTTAATGGATAAATATTTATATAATACTACTTTGGTCAATTGGTACAGGCAGGCTTCCCACAAACAACACTCTGTGTCTAGAATTTGGAATAACCTCACTAGTAAAATTCATGTGATTCTTCACTAGCAGAGTTGGTGCCCGGGATCGAGACATTTAATCTCCATTGGCAGGGATCAGATTCTTGGCCTGTGCGACAGAACGATACTTTCAGATATGTTGATTACGCAATTATAAGTAAAGAGGATAATTGTTCTGGCACAAGCGTCAGTTCCCCATATTGCTGGTTCTATTTCAGAGGCTTGGTTAAGCAGTGAGGAACTAGGTTTAGACGAAATTATAGCATCAAAGTGGGAGTGATTTCGAAGGGCGCTTCTGGGCGCTGGCATATCTATCCAGAATTCAAATGATACTCTTTTTTGGACAAGGGGGGACTCTTCTGGGAACATTTCTGTTAAAATTTTTTATTGTGCTCTTATCTCAACTATGGACTACCCAATCAGGAGCGGTTGGAAGGTAATTATTTGGAAATAGAACATAGAATTAAAGATAAAATTGTTTATTTGGATGGTAGTGGAAAAAAAGGTTCTAACTTGGGATGCTCTCAAAAACAAAGGTTGGGAGGGACCTGGGGTTTGTTATCTCTGCAAACATGATTCTGAAGATATTGAACACTTACTCATTCATTGCACATTCAGAATGATAGTTTGGGCCAGACTAACATCAATCTTTAAGTTAAAAAGAAATTGGGATGGAGCCTCCATAAATGATTGTTTTACCATCTGGACCAAGGATAGGTCAGTTTCCAAAGGTTTGGCTACTCTCACCTATTGGCACATCTGGCTTGAGAGAAACAAAGTTATTTTCGAGGAGAGGTCTCCTTCATTTTCTACAGTGGTATACAAGATACTTGGGTCTAACTCTTGGCTTCCATAATCACTTAAACCTGCCTCCATTAGGGTATGCACAATCACTCAGCAAGAAGGATATTCTATTTCTTGCTTTGATGGCATGGCTATTTTAGGTGGCAAGTGTTGTAGAGCTGGTGGCATCATCAATTTACCAGGGTCAATTGTATATAAATGGTACATCAATTGTGGAGAAGGAACCAACACAAAGGCAGAGATTTTGGGAACTTGGTCTACACTTACTCTGGCCAATATGTGGTCTATCCAAAAAATTCAGATTCTGGGGGATTCCAAGGTAATTATAGATTGGTTAAATCAAAAGAGTAACCTCCAGGTGATTGACATTGAAGGTGTAACGCCCTATTTCCCCCAGTCTGTAAAAATAACTATAATGGCCAAGTATTGTGGCAAACTCTGAAATGTGAATGTGTGATGTGAATGGACCTTGTGAAAAAGGTCAATGAATGTAAATAATATTATGAATATATATATTGCAGTACTGCTGAGAGGGGATGTGCTGAAAAAGAGACCACGATGGCTAGAGAAAGGTTGTGGAAGGCACCTGAGATGGTGGCGTTAACTTCCACCGAAACCAATACTGTATTTGGACTTCACTGGCCGGGATAACCAAGAGTGACTCACTAGCCCCGAATTAAATGACTCGCTAGGTTGGTGGGTAAAGGGGTCCTCATGAGTAATGAGGGATGGGGGTGAACTGGCCATCTGTAGAGTCCTCAGACTTGACCACCACGAGGAAGATTGTGCCACACGCAACCTTTCCGAAAAGAGAAAAGGCAGGAAGAGTGTTCAATCAGGGGGTAGACGCGAGGGAAAGAGGAAGAGGAGAACTTTGGAAAAATACAGAGTGAGTGATAGTAGAGAAGAAGGAGAGTGACCTTCGTTCTCAGTCACTGGAAAACAGAGACACAGTCTCGCAGCATCGTGGTCTCAGCTCAGGGGTGCCTAGTGGTAAATCTGTTGGGAGTCACTGAGCCTACGGTTGGGTGGAAACGAGCACCCCTCTTAGCAGTTGCAATCACACCTAGTGTTATTTCTGATAAGTGTTTTATATATTGTATCTTGAATTTTATATGCTGATATGTATGCTCATAGTTTGTGCAATTTATGAATGGTTTGAGTATAAGACTATCTGTGTGGTGTTTTGACAAGAAATGGTGGTTGCATGCTTATAATGGAAAGACCACGTATGGCTTATGTTTTATAAATCACTATTTATATGCTTACCAATCTAAGTCAGACTTCAAGTCTGTTCTCAGGAAATCTATACCCTTATCCGTCTCAGGTAATACCCTGGGTAGATCTCCCCATAGAGACACCCTTCTTGGAAAGCTCACTAAGAACCTGGAAAAGGATTTAAAGGTGCAAGTCTTAGTAACCCTGTACGAGGAAGAATGATCCTCTTGAAATCCCGAATGGTAGCATAGGGATAAGTATCGATTGACGGACGAGATCCTGTCGGAAGATCTGCGGTCATTCACGACCGTTAGATTGGAGGAAGAAACGAGGGTGTTAAATGCCTTAACCCTTTTCCTTTATCTTTGTGAGTAGCGAAGAAATCGAGACCGTAGATCCCCAAGGTCTGTGGGAGTATCTGGACCGTTAGTTTTCCACGTCTAGGGAGCAGCAGGAGAGTGCACAGTACGGGACAGATCTGAACTGTCAGATCTTAGTTATAAAACCCGACAGCCATTGGATCTGTTAGGAAATGCACGAGGGTTAAGCCCTCGTGAACAGAGGTGAAAGTCCCGAAAGAGGAGTTGGTATCGGGATTTCAGAAGTCCTGATGATGAGAGGTCGGGAAACTTCACAATGGAAGTCCTGAAATAGATTTGGATCATCTGATTAAGGGAGGCCACGTGTCGCGAGATCACCCATCTCAGGATTTCGAACCTCAGGATTTCGGAAGTCCTGATGATGAGAGGTCATGAAACTTCACAATGGAAGTCCTGAAATAGATCTGGACCGTTCGATTAAGGGAGGCCACGTGTCGCGAGATCACCCATCTCGGGATTTCAGACTTCAGGATTTCGGAAGTCCCAATGATGATAGGTCAGGAAACTTCACAATGGAAGTCTCGAAATAGATCTAGACCGTCCGATTAAGGGAGGCCATGTGTCATGAGATCACCCATCTCGGGATTTCAGACTTCAAAATTTCAGAGGTCTCATTGACAAGAAGTCAGGACACTCCATGGTGGAAGTCCCGAAATAGATCTAGACCATTTGATTAAGGGAGGCCACGTGTCGCAAGATCACCCATCTCAGGATTTTAGACTTCAGGATTTCGAAGGTCTCGTTGACAAGAAATCAGGACACTCCATGGTGGAAGTCTCAAAATAGATCTGGACCGTCCGATTAAGGGAGGCCACATGTCACGAGATCACCCATCTATGGATCTCAGACTTCAGGATTTTGGAGGTCTCGTTGACAAGCGATCGGGACACTCCATGGTGGAAGTCCTGAAATAGATCTGGACCGTCCGATTAAGGGAGGCCATGTGTCACGAGATCACCCATTTCAGGAAATCAAAAATCGGGAATTCGGGAGTCTCATTGACAAGAGGTCGGGCTCTCATATTGATAAGTCCCGAAAGAAATAGGATGAAGGTCTTATGAGGAGTGGTCACTTGGATCAGGGCATAACCAGGAGGGCTAATGTGACAAAATCCATTTCGAGAAATCAGAAATCGAGAATTCGGGAGTCCTATTGACAAGAGGTTGGGCTCTCGTATTGATAAGTCCCGAAGGGAATAAGACTGTGGTTTTATGAGAAGTGGTCATACTGGCCAAGGCATAGCCCAGGGGGCTAATTGCTGATCGAAGCCTATTCGGTACTTCGGCATTTCGGGGTTTGTAGAGTTGAAAGACTCGACTCGCTTATATCGTCAAGTCGCGAAATGCGAAAAGGTGCCTAGTTGTTTGGCCTGTGGTCATAATCAATGATCACATGGAGGTGGAAAAAGGGAAGATCTAGCCTGCGCTAAGCCCCGTAGGACTTCGGGGATTCTGTCCCTCGAGAAAAGGCGAAAAATTTATTATGCCGCAGCGGGTGTGTTACAAATTGGTATCAAAGCATGGTTACAACACTTGGCCTGCTTGGGCTTATGAACGAGTTGCGCAGAAGCTCCGTTTGGAACACTCCTAAAAGGAGTAACCCCTGGATTAACCTTCCTAATCAAAAGATGAAGTTAAGAATGAAAACTCCTATTGTGTGTGTACATGTGAAAAATATGAATTATGTACTGGTTATAAATAAACATAAGTATTGACTAACAACCAACGTTTTTCCTTTTGCACACAAGTGAAAGATTAACCGCGGGAAATTTCAGACATATAGGATGGTGACTCACCATGAAGTGGGAGAGGGCTCCCACAATAGAGATGAAGAGTCTGACAAAAGGAGGGTAGTAGGGACCCCTCTAGATCTAACCGAGACTGTGAGGAGTCTCATGGTCTAATTACAAAGCTGCAAGGATGAAAATGAAAGGATGATGAAAGAACAAGAAAAGCAAACAGAAATTAACGCAGTTTTACTGCAGAGTTTATCCGATCTACAAAGACAAATGCAGCATGAAACTGAAACTCAGAAACATGGTCATATCAGTGGCCACACTAAGAGGAGCACCTTGAAAAAGGTCCACCCTAGAGGTAAAGGAAAAGTGTCGAATGATTCCCTTGAGAAGGAAGCTGGCGGTTCAAAGGGCTCTTTTAGCAGCAGAACCAGTTCCTATTCCTGAAGGAAACAGAAGAAGCAAAAGTCTTCCAAAGGTCAAAAATTCAAAGAATTCAGAAAATCCAAACCACCCTCCTTCGACGGTGAAATAAAGAAGGGAGAGGAAGCAGAGGCCTGGCTGCTTGAACTAAAGAAGTATTTCAGAGTCCATGACTTCTTAGAAAATATGAAGGCCCAAGTGGTCACCTTCAACTTGAACAGAAAGGCTTCCATTTGGTGGGAAGACCTTAAGAATGTGAAAGGGGTTCATGAAGAGGACCTGTCTTGGGAATGGTTTGAAAAATACTTTCGGAAGAAGTATTTGTCGGAAAAATATTTCGACGAAAAGACTAAAGAGTTTTATGAACTCAAACTGGGACAACTCACTATAGAAGAATATGTCAACAAATTCCTCGATTTGTTGAGGTATGTACCCTATATCAAAGTGGAAAAGGAAAAGGTGCATTGCTTCATCAGTGGACTACCTAAGGACTGTCGAAACATAATTGAATTTGATGAGCCAAAGACTCTAGAAGGCACTATTCGAAAGGCAACCTATTGTCATGAATAGTTTGGGCATCGAGTAGAACCTCGCGAAGGATGGAAACAGAAAAATAGTTCAAGATTTCAGAAAAAAGGGATTAAATCCCCAAGATTTAAGAAATATAAGAAGAACCCAAGAATGAGCTTCCTAGCCCGGAGTATGCACCAACAGAATTTCCCCTCCTTGAGTGGAAATAAAACTTCTGGACCCATATCAGTGAAGACTGATAACCCAAAGAGAGAACCTTTGAAATGCTAGGGTTGCGGGGAAGAACATCTATTGAGAGACTGTCCACACCGACAACAGAATAGTCAGACGATTTATAACATCCAGGAAACTACCACCATCAATGATGTGGCCAGGAGTGTGCTACAAATTTATGCAGCCTTGGATAATAACCAAGCTGACCACCAAGCTTCAGTGGTGGAAATAGAAGGTATGATTTCCAACCATCTAGTGTCTGTTTTGATTGACCCTGGTTCAAATTTGAGTTATATAGCCCCTAAAGCTGTTGATAAGTGTAAACTACAGCCACAAAAACATACCAAGCCATGGTTGGTATAGTTAGGCACTGGCACCAAAAGAAGGGTAGCAGAGGTTATACCAGCCTGCCAATTGATGTTGGGTAGATTCCCCACCCAAAAAACCCTTAACTTATTACCCCTGGGATCGTATGATGTGCTGATTTGTATGTATTGGCTAGCCGCCCATATAGCTAGATTGGATTGTTACCGTAAAACCTTAGAATGTGTAAGTAAAGAAGGGAAAAAGATAACCCTTCAAGGGATCCGAAAACCTGTCTCGGTGAGACAAATATCAGCTCTACGAATGAGAAAGTATTGTCGAAAGGGATGTCCCCTATATGCAATACAGTTGTTGAAAACAATCGAAGGTGACAAACCAAGCCCTGACGATCACCCTATCTTGAGAGAATAAAGAGATGTGTTTCCGGAAGAGGTACCGGGTTTACCTCCAAGAAGAGACATTGACTTCTTGATAGAACTTGCACCAGGAGTGGTGTCGGTGTCTAGGACACCCTACTGGATGAGCACACCCAAGTTAGTTGAACTCAAGTTGCAATTAAAATAAATGATGGATAAAGGATATATTCGGCCCAACGTGTCTCCATGGGGAGCACCAGTCCTGTTCGTGAAAAAGAAGGATGGTGCCCTTAGACTGTGTATAGATTATAGGAAACTCAATAAGGTAACCATAAAGAACAAGTACCCCTTGCCCAGGATCGATGACCTGTTCGATCAATTGGGGGGTGCATCTATTTTCTCAAAGATTGACTTGAGGTCGGGATACCATCAAGTCTGAATCAAGGGTGAAGACATCCATAAAACTGCCTTCCAAATGAGGTATGGTCACTATGAGTTTGTGGTAGTGACATTTGGGTTAACCAATGCCCCTGCCACTTTTATGTGCTTGATGAACAATGTACTCAGGAAGTTCCTAGACAAATTTGTGCTTATTTTTATTGATGATATATTAATTTACTCCAAGAACAGAAAAGAGCATGAAGAGAATCTTAGACTTGTACTACAAGTGCTAAAAGAACATCAGTTCTATGCCAAATTCAACAAATGTGAATTCTTCCAGAAGCAAATACATTACTTAGGCCATGTTCTCTCTGAACAAGGAGTAGCGGTAGATCCTGACAAAATCAGGTCTATCATGGAATGGCCTACCCCAAAGGATGTTTTGGACATCAGATCCTTTATGGGATTAGAAGGATACTATAGGATATTTATAAAAGGATTCTCAAAGATTGGTTGTCCAATCACTGCCCTCCAAAAGAAGGGGACATAATTCCCATGGACACAGAAATGTGAAGAAATATTTCAAACCCTGAAACATCTACTGACCCATGCACCCATGCTGAAGATCGTCGATCCATAAGCTGACTTCCTCGTATGCAAAGATGCCTGTAAGGAAGGGCTCGCAGGAGTCCTTATGCAGGAAGGAATTGTGATCTGCTATGAATCCGAAAAATTGAATGAGCACAAAGTCAACTACGTGACCCATGATCTAGAACTGGCTACCATAGTGCATGCCTTTAAAATGTGGAGGCATTACCTCCTAGGAAGAAAATTTGTACTTATGATAGATCACTATGGATTGCGATATCTATTTGATCAACCAAAGCTCAATGCTAGACAAGCTAGGTGGATGGCCCTCCTTAGCAAGTTTGATTTCGATATCAAACACATTAAATGAAAGGAAAATAGGGTGGCTGATGCCCATAGCAGAAATATGAAAACAATTCACCTGGCAGCGGTGAGCACCTGCGAGACAGATGTCAAGGAAAGAATCAGAAATGCACAAGAAATAGATCCCTTCGTCCAGACTGTGACCATGTACCTAAAATAAGAACCCGCCAGAGTAAAATATGAAGGCTACCAGATGACTGAAGGAGGTCTGCTCACTTACAGAAGAAAATTTTATATTCCATATGGTGACTACTTGAAGAGGATCATACTGGATGAACTACATAAATGACCCTATTCTGGTCATCCAGGATACCAGAAAATGATCACGGCCACTAGGAGACAATTCTATTGGCTTGGATTGAAGAAAGACATAGCGGAGTACATAGCCAAATGTATAGAATTTCAACAAGTAAAAGTAGAACACCGACACCCAGCGGGATTATTACAACCTCTATCAATCCCAGAATGGAAATGGGAAACCATCTCCATGGATTTCATCACCGGATTACCAACCTCAACCAAACAGAATGATGCCATCATGGTAGTGGTGGATAAATTGAGCAAGTCCATTCACTTTATCCCTGTCAAATAAACTAGCAAAGAAATAGACATCGCCCAGGTATTCATGAAGGAAACATTCAGACTGCATGGTATGCCGAAAGAGATCGTGTCCGACAGAGACATGAAATTTACTTCCAACTTTTGGAAGTCACTAATGGCTGGTTTAGAGACCAAATTGTTGTTTAGCACCACCTATCACCCTCAAACCAATGGAAAGATAGAAAGAGTGGACCAAATACTTGAATACATGCTAAGAATGCATGTAATGCATCAACCCAAGAAGTGGGAAGACTACCTGCCACTGGTAGAATTCGCCTACAACAACGGCTACCAATCATCCTTAAAGATGAGTCCCTTCGAAGTCCTCTATGGTAGATCGTGTAGCACTCCAGTCAACTAGAGTAATCCTGTAAACAGGATTTCTTTTGGACCCGACATGTTGAAAGAAATGGAACAACAAGTGACTCAGATAAAACAAAACCTGAAGGTCGCTCAGAACAGACATAAAAGTTATGTCGACCAAAAGAGAACTCCAAGAGAGTTCAAGACGGGAGACCATGTATATCTCAGAGTTAGGCCCAGGAAGAGTTCTCTGAAAATGGGAGCTTGTGCCAAGTTGGCACCTCGATATTGTGGACCCTTTGAGGTTCTAGATAGAGTGGGACTTGTAGCCTATAAGCTAGTGCTTATTCCAATAGTGAAAGCGCATAATGTTTTCCATGTTTCATTATTAAATAAATATGTACATGATGCTAACCATATAATTGACTGGTCTGTGATTCAGGTGGAATCAGAGGGAGAATTTATATTAGAACCTCAATGCATACCGGACAGAAAGAAAACCCCACTTTGGAACCGAACCATTGCACAGGTCAAGGTGCAGTGGAAACATTTTCGCCCAAATGAGGCTACATGGGAAATGGAGGATGCCATGAAATGGGCATATCCGATTTTGTTTACATTTGTACATGTATGTCAAGTTGATAGATAGAACATCGAGGATGATGTTCCTTTAAGGGGGAGGGAATTGTAACACTCTGTTTCCCCCAGTCTATAAAATTAACTATACTGGCCAAGTATTGTGGCAAACTCTGAAATGTGAATGTGTGATGTGAATGGACCTTGTGAAAAAGGTCGATGAATGTAAATAATATTATGAATATATATATTGTAGGACTGAGAGGGGATGTTCTTAAAAAGAGACCACGATGGCTAGAGAAAGGTGGTGGAAGGCACCTGGGATGGTGGTGTTAACTTCCACCGAAACCAATACCGTATTTGGATTTCACTGGCCTGGAGAACCAAGAGTGGCTCGCTGGCCCCGAGTTAAATGACTCGCCAGGTTGGTAGGTAAAGGGATCCTCATGAGTAATGAGGGATGGGGGTGAACCACCCATCCATAGAGTCCTCATACCTGACCACCATGAGGAATATCGTGCCACACACAACCTCGTCGAAAGGAGAAAAGGTAGGAAGAGTGTGTGATTAGGGGGCAGACGTAAGGGAAAGAGGAAGAGGAGAACTTTGGAAAAATATCGAGTGAGTGATAGCAGAGAAGAAGGAGAGTAACCTTCAGTCTTGGTCAATGGAAAATAGAGACGCAGTCTCGTAGCATCATGGTCTTAGTTCGGGGGTGGCTAGTGGTAAATCCGTTGAAAGTCGCTGAGCCTACGGTTGGGTGGAAACGAGCACCCCTCTCAGCAGTTGCAATCACACCTGGTGTTGTTTCTAATAAGTGTTTTATATCTTGTATCTTGAAGTTTATATGCTGATATGTATGCTCATGGTCTGAACAATTTATGAATGGTTTGAGTATAAGACTGTCCGTGTGGTGTTTTGACCAGAAATGGTGGTTGCATGCTTATAATGGAAAGACCATGTATGGCTTATGTTTTATAAATCGCTATTTATATGCTTACCAATCTAAGTCAGACTTCAAGTCTGTTCTCGAGAAATATATACCCTTATCCGTCTCAGGTAATACCCTGGATAGATCTCCCCATAGAGACACCCTTCTTGGAAAGCTCACTAAGAACCTGGAAAAGGATTTGAAGGCACAAGTCTTAGTAACCCTGTATGAGGAAGAATTATCCTCTTAAAATCCTGAATGGCAGCGTAGGGATAAGTATCGATTGATGGAAGAGATCCTGTCAGAAGATCTGCGGTCATTCACGAACGTTAGATTGGAGGAAGAAACAAGGGGGTTAAATGCCTTAACCCTTTTCCTTTATCTTCGTGAGTAGAAAATAAATTGGGACTGTAGATCCCCAAGGTCTGTGGGAGTATCTGGACCTTTGGTTTTCAACGTCCAGGGAGCAGTGGGAGAGTGCATAGCACGGGATAGATCTGAACTGTCAGATCTTAGTTAGAAAACCCGACAGTCGTTGGATCTGTTAGGAGATGCATGAGGGTTAAGCCCTCATGAATAGAGGCAAAAGTCCTGAAAGAGGAGTTGGTATCGGGATTTCAGACTGTAGGATTTCAGAAGTCCTGATGACGAGAGGTCAGGAAACTTCACAATGGAAGTCTCGAAATAGATCTGGATCGTCCGATTAAGGGAGGCCACGTGTTGCAATATCACCCATATCGGGATTTTGGACCTCGAGATTTCAGAAGTCCTGATGACGAGAGGTCAGAAAACTTCACAATGGAAGTCCTGAAATAGATCTGGACCGTCCGATTAAGGG
This sequence comes from Picea glauca, assembly GCA_000966675.3. NCBI lineage: Eukaryota > Viridiplantae > Streptophyta > Pinopsida > Pinales > Pinaceae > Picea > Picea glauca. The sequence continues at coordinate 44,094 of JZKD02S1931848.1, forward strand.
AGGCCATGTGTCACAAGATAACCCATCTCAAGATTTTGGACTTTGATATTTTGGAAGTCCTGATGACGAGAGGTCAGGAAACTTCACAATGGAAGTCCTGAAATAGATCTGGATCGTCCGATTAAGGGAGGCCGCGTGTCGCGAGATCACCCATCTTGGGATTTCAGACTTTGGGATTTCAGAGGTCTCGTTGACAAGAAGTCGGGACACTCCATGGTGGAAGTCCCAAAATAGATCTAGACCGTCCGATTAAGGGATTCCATGTGTTGAAAGATCACCCATATCGGGATTTCGGACTTCAGAATTTCAGAGGTCTCGTTGACAAGAAATCGGGACACTCCATGGTGGAAGTCCCGAAATAGATCTGGACCATCCGATTAAGGGAGGCCACGTGTCGCGAGATCACCCATCTCGGGATCTTGGAATTTGGGATTTCAGAGGTCTCGTTGATAAGAGATCGAGACACTCCATGGTGGAAGTCCCGAAATAAATCTGGAACATCCGATTAAGGGAGGCCATGTGTCACGAGATCACCCATTTTGGGAAATCGAAAATCGAGAATTCGGGAGTCCTGTTGACAAGAGGTCGGGCTCTCATATTGATAAGTCCCGAAAGAAATAGGACGAATGTCTTATGTTGAGTGGTCACTTAGATCAGGGCATAGCCAGGAGGGCTAATGTGATAAAGGCCATTTCGAGAAATCGAAAATCGGGAATTCAGGAGTCCTGTTGACAAGAGGTCGGGCTCTCGTATTGATAAGTCCCGAAGGGAATAAGACTGTGGTCTTATGAGAAGTGGTCATACTGGCCAAGGCATAGCCCAGGGGGCTAATTGCTGATCAAAGTCTGTTCGACACTTCGGCATTTTGGGGTTTGCAGAGTCGAAAGAATCGACTCGCTTATATCGTCGAGTCATGAAATGCGAAAAGGTGCCTAATTGTTTGGCCTATGGTCATAATCAACGATCACATGGAGGTGGAAAAAGGGAAGAGCTAGCTTGCGCTAAGCCCCGTAGGAATTCGGGGATTCTATCCCTCGAGAAAAAGCGAAAAATTTATTATGCCACAGTGGGTGTGTTACAGAAGGATGGAAGCAAAAAACCAGGGATCTGGCCAACTTATTTCAGGATATGAACTTTCATCATATTTACAGGGATTTCAACAAGGAGGCAGACTTATTATCTAAACAAGGTCTCTTGGAACCAGAAGGCAGATTGTCCTTTTACTAATGGGTAGATGGGGCTGGAGGACCACTTACTCATTTAAACATCTTTGAAATATCATCAGGATGATGTGCATCCGAATTATATTTCAGCTGGTAGTGGACATTTTATATGTTTTGTAATTCCGAAGTGTTAACTTTTCGCGTTGTTTTTTGCCTTTTGGCTTTTTGAGGATTAGTTTATATTATGGCTAGTTGTGGGTGCATTTTGTATAGAGATGAACATAATGATCCATAGTTATAAGGATCTTTGATGATGTAAAAAAAATTATACTTTAATATAATTTTGAGCGAATTTTCTATTGGAAAAAGGGTTTATTGGAATAAAATAAAAAAATTTCAAAACAAAATTGAATAACCTTTATTTGTATTTTTTTTTGAAAAATTGGAGTTGTGCAATAATTATGTCCATGTATAGTAGAGTTTATTGGAATAAAATATTTTTTTTCAAAAAATTTAGTACAATATACTAATTGTATGTAGTGTATTGTAGGGCCACTTTGATGGTTGGATAATACTATGTTTAAGATTGGCATTTGGTTCTCATAGGGGTTGTTTTTGGTAGTACAATAATTAGCTTATGTAGGATGGGGTAAGAGGTTTTTGGTAGTACAATAACTATGTTCATGAAGGGTGGGGTAAGATGTTTTTACTAGGCTATTGGTTACTAGGATTAGGGTAGGGTAATCTTTCACAGTTTTGAGAGTTGAGATAGGTTTTTGGCTCTGTGGGCTCTATGACTAGGTTTTCACTAGCCGCATCCATGGCTTCCATGGAGAAGGGAAAGCGCGGGTGTGAGACCCTTCGAGGGTGAACGGGCTCTGTGGTGTAGCGGGAGAAGGGCATTTCAAGGGTCAGTGGATGGTGGCGGAGGAATCAAACCTTACGGGCTCTGCAGTGTGGAGAGTCACTACGTCGAGGGAATTGTAACACCCTGTTTCCCCTAGTTTGTAAATATAACTATAAATGGCCAAGAGACTATGGAAAAATTTATATGTGTGAATATTGATTCGATGGACCTTTGTTTGAAAGGTAAACGAATGTGAATCTAATTATTTACTAAGAAAATGGACAAGTGTTGCATGACTACTAGAAGGGGGGTGTACTTAGAAAGACCATGAATGTTATACAAAGAGAGGGTGAAGGGGACTAGGAATGGTTGTGTTAAACTTCACCAAACCATTGCTTACTGGATTTAATTGCTCAGGACCAAAACTGTCCTCTGACCCAGAAATGAATTACAATCAGACTAGTGGGTGGGAAGATCTCCTCAAGAGTTAATGAGGGGATGGGGCATACAACTCATTCGTAAGGCTTCTATACTTGACCATGGACTGAGAATTCGAGCCATACGCAACCTTGCTAAAAGAAGAAAGAAAGAAAAGTGTGGTGGGCAGAGGGAAGAAGTGTTGTGAAGAGTGTAGAGAAGGGAATTTCGAGGGTCAGCGGATGGCGGCAGAGGAATCGAACCTTGATAAACGAGAAGGTTTTGATAAAAGTTGATAAATGAGGCTAGCCTCCTTGCTTGGTTTCGTGTAAACCATTGCCAGGATCCAGTGGGAAGAGGAGAGTAACCTATGTCCCTACTATGGCTGAGCAAGAAGAAAAGGTTGTGTTGCATAGCATCACGGTCTAGCTCGGGGGTGGCTAGTGGTAAATCCATTTGGAGTGACTGAGCCTACGGTTGGGTGGAAATGGGCACCCCTTCCAGTAGTCGTTTCACATTGACTGGTTTTGATAAGTCCTTTCCCTGCTTCAATTGTTGAATTAGAATGATGAATTATTACTTGGTCTTATATATACATATATATATATATGAATTTTATAAATGTCTTCTGTGTGAAATGGTTATGTTATGCGTATGCTTACATCCCCTTGTGAATTCACACTTCTCGATGATAGACTGTATGCCGAACTTAGCTTCCAGAGGCTTTCCAGGGCATAAGACATTTCACTGTCGAGACAGAAGATGTCGTGTCATCCTGAAACCATCCGTCTGAAGAGGATACCTCTCCCAGACCCCCTTGCCGTGTGAATTGCCAAACTCAAGTCCCTAACCCGTCTAGGGTAAAGCTCAGGAAAATGGTAATGTGAAGGTCCCTAACACGTTTAGGGTAAAGCTCAGGAAAATGATAATGTGAAGGTCTCGGAAAGGAAGTTATTTTTCCTCGTCTGAAAGATGAACGAATGAGATCCGTTCGGAAGAAACCAAGGGTTGTCATGATCATTGGCCATGGGAAAGAGTGTGGGATTTAACCCTTAATACATTTGATCTACGAGATCAGAGTTCGCACATTTGGAGAATCGCGTGTTGGTGCGACTAAAACTTCTGAAACCTGAAGTCACGAAGTGATCTGGATCGTAGATCTAAGGATCTTTCAGGACCCACCTCGACCGTCAGATCTGTGAGATCGGAGTTTGTGCATTGGGAAAATCGTGTGTTGGTGCGACTAAAACTTCTGAAACCTAAAGTCGCGAAGTGATCTGGACCGTAGATCTAAGGATCTTTCGAGACCCACCTCGACCATCGGATCTGGGAGATCGGAGTTTGCGCATTGGGAAAATCATGCGTTGGTGCGACTAAAAATTCCTAAGCCCGAAGTCGCAAAGTGATATGGGCCGTAGATCTAAGGATCTTTTGGCACCCACCTCAACCATTGGATCTATGAGTTTGGAGTTCATGCATCAGGAGAATTGCGTGTTAGTACGCCCAAGTCTTCTGAAGCCTGAAGTGACCTAGACCGTGGATCTATGGATCCTGCGGGACTCCCCTCGGTCGTCCTAACCATGATATTGAAGTTTTTTCTTCGGAAGGATTGTGAGATTTAGCAGCTACGAACCAAGTCATGAGATATAAAATTTTGGGTCACTTTAGCACCTGGCAGTAGTCGCTAGAATGCTACGGGTTCCGGTAAAGGGAAGAATCATTTCAGAGAGATGATTTGAGATGAAATAGTGGAAGGAAAACAAAAAAAAAATTAATTATGCCCCACCCTACTATAAAAGAGTATTTAAGGGGTCGGGTGTGTTACAAGTATGGGCGTGCAATTTTTTTGTGGTGTGGAGAGTCACTGCGTCGAGTATGGGTGCACGATTTTTCAGTGGTTGGTGATGGATTCCCTAAGGTGGCTATTAGAGGCCGAGGTGGATGTTGTTGGACGAGTTTTGGGAACGATCCCCTGAGCCCATGTTAGCCTGAGCTGGTGAGGCTCCACTTTCTTTCCAGGCAACCTTCATGTGTTCGAGGGCTTGATTCTGGGTGCACAGTGATTAGCGTCAGAGTTTGCGGTGGTGGTGGCTTCGGTGTTTTGTTGCGACGGGTGTTTTGTTTTCTCTTCGATTTTTTCTAGACCCTCTTGACCTCTTCCTCCTTGGAAAGAAGAGGTTTTGGACTAGAGCTTTGAGGTCCACACTGGGTGTGTGTGGTGTTTTGGTTAACACTTTGAGGTCCTTTGGGGGAGTGGGATGTTGCGTAAACACTTCGAGGTCCTTTGGGCGCATGTGGCTTCTGGTTTAGCTTCTTTTCTGGTTTTTGTTGGGGTTTTTAGCCCTATTTTGTATCTCTTTTTGTAGCCTGCTTGCTGTTTTTCATCTCTGGTGACTTTCTGGGGATGTATGTGATTTTGTATATGAGGATGGTCTGTGGACTAGTACTGCTATGAACATTCGTGTGGTCAAGAAGATGTAAAAAAATTATATTTTCACTAATATAATTCAACGAATTTTCTATTGGAAAAAAAAAGGTCATTGCTTACTATGTGGTGGTGTTGATTAAAATAACGTTTTTTGAAAAGTTAAACTAATAAAAACATGCTTCTAGTTTCCTTTTTGGATCTAAATTAATTCCAATGGCATTTTCACTCTTGAATTCAACAAAGCCCGCTCTTTGTATACATATTATTAATGGATTGTATATTTCATTCATCAAGCCCACTCTTATGTACATATTATTCATTGAACTTTTATTTCATTCATCAAACCCACTAGTATCTCTAATTTCATCATTACTTTGTTATATTCAAATAAAGAATAGGCTTCCAAAAATATAGAATCATCTTCATTTCATCAATTACTTTTTTTCATCCCTATTGGTTGCGAGTGTTTTCTTGCCTTTCAATATTCATGTAAATATCATTGTCTCAAAAATGATATCTCTCCTTTTCAACCATCGAAGCATCAAAGACAATCCTCATTGGGTCAAAGTGACAACAAACATCACCAACGTCATTATTGGTCTCAACATCCAATAATGAAAGAATGTTATGGAATTGGGAAAAACCTCTAACTTCTCAATACTAACTTCATGATTTAGATGAGATTTTAAACTACAAGTTATTCAAATGATTCAAACGAAATTATTCAAATGATTCAAACAAAAATAACTTATTAATAGGGTTAAAATTTAATTTCAATTTTATGGTACAATATAAATTTTTTTATGACGACCATATTCTATATAGCTAACATAGTTCTTATTCAAATCATTTATTTAACTTGAATTGATAATATCCAACTTTCTTATATTATCAATGCTATACTACTATATTTTCACTAGACTTAAATCATTTGATAGCTATTATGTCAGATACTAAAGCATAAATAAAAAATCCTAGACTTCTAAAATCCAAATAAAGGTTAGACATAATGTACCCAATCAATGATTATCATTACATTGTGATTATTAAAACCTTTTATTGATTAAAACAATGTATGTTAATGAGTGAACTAATATTTAAAAAGATAAATTAATCACTTTTAAGGAATATATTCATTAACCATACATAACACATACTACCTAATTCATAGAGCTTTACCATGGAGATAAAACTATAAGTCCCACTTCAGCATGGTAGAGAGCTTTCCTATGGAGATAAAACACCAACGTCAAACATTTACCACAGTGTGGTGGTAAGAGTGAATCTAAAGTCGAGTTACCACACCAAAAGAAAATTCTCATACCGTGTTGGTGTAACCACATTTTCCCGCATTTCACGGTGGTCCCTTGAAGTTCGCACTGACCATGACCATCTTTGGTTACCGTATGCTACGACTCCATTACAGTCGCACCGACCACAACAATCAACTTTATGTCTCGTCAAGCCAGCTATTTCTGCGCGTATTATCTTTATGTCAAGTCAAGCCAACCATTTCTGGACGTATTTTCCAAACCTTTTAAAAAGCCATCCCACAGTTAGAAAACCTAACCTTTAGGTTGTGTTCTTGAACCTATTCATATGGATATTTTCTCACAACAGACAAAATCCATCATTTTTCTTGTTTTTTTATTTCATTGTAGTTTAAATGTTTTAGGAAATGATTATTTTCTGTCATTTTACTTGTTCTCTTTATTTCATTGTAGTCTAAACGTTCTAGGAAATGATTATTTTCTGGTTATGTTTTTTGAGGATCTTTGTTTGAAATATGGCGAAAAATTGTTAAATTAGTAAATTTGAGTGATTATTTCTGTACAATATGAGAGTTTTAAGAGTTTTCCAACATGCTAAATCCATCTCTACATTTAAAAACGACATGCTAAATCCATTTCTACATTTAAAAACGAATTTTAAATAACAAAAAATAATGATTTCTTATAAATTTATGTCGCTGAATTCCAACGATTTTTTTTCGTGAAACAGCTAAACACCACCATTTATTTCCTTCTAAACAATTAATTAAACTAAACAAGAATATGAACTCTCATTCTCTTAAAAAAAAAAAAAGACATTCCATAAATAGCCTAACCAAACCAAGGCAAAAATCCAAAAACAACACTGCTAGAAAACAAGAATTACATTAACATTATTTTGATTTCTCGCCAATAAAAGGAGGAAAACTAACTGACTATTTTTGGAAAAAAGGTTAATGAAGACATTTTTTTTAATTATTATTGACAAATAAATATTAATTAACGTGGTCAATTTGTTTGATGTCTTTCCATTATTAGTGGCCTCGACTTCAAATCCTTATTCATATTTAACATTATATTATATATTTATTTTTAACAATATTTTAAATAAATATTTTTAAATATTTAATTACGATTTTTTTTTTTATTAAAAACATTTAATGTTTTAAAATAAATTAGATAAATAAATGTTGATGTCAAATTTAAATTTTCACATTTTGACATACAATAAATAAATGTAGGAAGTCAAATTTAAACTTTAACATTTCAATAAGCATCAATTTGACCTACTTGTTGTGATGATGTTTGTAACCATCCATTGAGAGAAACTTTGGTGTAAGACCTCTATTTCCCCAGTCTATAAATATAATTATTATCATGACCAAAACTATAGACATGCCTATTATGTGATTATTGAAAGACAATTGACCTTTGATAAATTTTGTATTTTAAATATTTGGTTATGAATGCAACAGGGAGATGTTGAACCATTGCTGAAGGGATGGCCTTCACAAGTTATGATGTCATGAGAGGAATGGTGCAAGAGGGAAGCTATTACTAGTTGAAATGACCCTGCCAGGCAGTACCCCAATGCAGACCTTGAACTATCCTTAGCTCTGAATACACACACACACACACACACATAGTTGTTTGAGCATGTAAATAACTCAAATATCTGTTATATCTTAAGTTTAAAGACAATTTAACATCACTGCTTATTGTATGCGTTGTTGTGATTATATATGTGTGTGTGTGCACCTATGTGTTGTGGTGTTTGGATCCTTGCAACAAAGGAACCTTTCAGGATAAGATGAAATAAAGGTACCTTGGGTAATCAATGGAGTGCCTTGGACCAAGGTGAGAGATCTTGGAAACTCGTTTAGTCTCTGGAAGAAATCAGGGAAACCCTCATGAAATTGACTAAGTCTTGAATCAGACTAATAACTGGGAGGAACAACCATGTTTTGAGCCTAAAGGAATCACCATCGTTGGATCGATGTAGTGAATAGATCTCGACCCTTCGTTGGAGCTTGAAGGGTTAACAAGGCTGTGTGTTGGGAAAGAATGTCGACGACGATAAAGGTGTCGACGAAACAACGAGAGTCATTGATTTACAATAGTTTGGTGTTAATCTCCACCATAGATCTCTAAAAACCATTATCAACATCCAAATGGACGATGGCATCGTGGATGACATGGCATGCCAACAAGGAAACCAAAATGTCCATAGGATGATAGGTGTAACGTGTTGGGTGGTCGATATGACATGAATGGTTCTTGAAGGTCAAGAGGCCTATAGGTCTTTGAATAACCATCTAGACTGTTGGATTCCCCCACTCGAGAGATCTCATCCATACGTTGAAAGAGTGCCAACAAGGGTCTGGAGAGGAAAATTGGTGACGATATGGGCCTAAGGATTGTTGAGAATCGTCGATATCGTCGGGGATGTCGCAGTGACGAGATATGGACCATCATTTTTAGATCTATCGTCGGTGAAATATGAAAGGTTGGCATGGTTGAGTTTTTACCAAAAATATTGACGACGATATGGGTTACTGGAAGAGAAATGACAGTCATTGACTGGTGTAAGAGAATGGTGAGGTGATAGTCGTCGATCTATGGTAGGTCCCACGTGATCAACGTAAGAATTGGTTAGGATGGGAAATAATCTCTCTGTTAGTTGGGATCGTCGACACAGTCAAAGCTATAGGATGCTCAGTGCGAGGACCATTGGATTGGGAGTAGTCCTAATATAGGATCGTCATCAAAACTTTTAGTGTTGGGGTGTTTGAGGCTTCATGGGAGTAAAACCCTGGCAATGACAAAGACTTTGAATATTGAACGATTGTCGTTGATTGAAGCATGGGCTAGAATAAATCTTAGTCATTCATCTGTCGTAAGGACCTAACATATTTCCTTGGCAAGTGGTGGTAAGGGGAATAAAATCACCTCGATCAATGTGCTTGGGATATGTGTCAACACCTAGAAGATAGAAACACATACCCCGTGATGACATGTAGACCCACCTCAGCCCACGTGTCATGACATGGGTGGTGCCACATGTCAAGTAAATATTGTGCCACGTGTCATGGAGTTTTGGCCCTTTGAGGCTGAGTTTCTTGGGAACATGTGTGCCATGTGTCATGTGAGGTGGAAAGTACACGTGGCAATAGCTGCCAAGTGGCAGGTACATGTGGCAAGTACCTAAGATGAGGTCATAAGAGACTTGGGTGGGAGGATCTCTGAGTCATCGTGAGTCGTTAAGATCCATCGGAGGCAGATATGGATAAATCAGGACCGTTGGACCCATTGTGGCAAGCAACATCGAAGCTCAAACGTCGGAGTAGCCTGGAGGCATGAAGTAGAGGTACTCTGACGAGAGGACTATGAGAGCCAATCTGGACTATGGATCAATGACCAATTAGTAAGCGATCTCCTCCATCAAACGACACAAGAACCATATAGGAAAAGATAAAAAGGAAGAATGATTTCACGATGATGCAGAGTGCCAACATGTCCAGAGGGAGGCCATGTGGCCACCTGTAATTAGTTGAAAAACAAATAGGACCATGGACCCTATCGACATTAAAATCCTAGGACAAGTGATCTTACTCTTCAGAGCTAAGGGGTATGGGGAGATCTTGACCGTCCATCGAAGTTGGCTTGTCATAGTGCTTGAGTCAACATGGGGCGGGTGAGCTTTGATGGAGTGACTCCGAAAGATGATCTGGATCGTTGGTCAGTGTAATGGCTAGACATGATCTTAGCTGTTGATATTGTGCGGGTGTTGGGTATGTGTTATATTCTTTGCAGATTCATTAACAAAATATGTGAGCACTGAGAAGTTCTCTTGGTGTAGAGGATCCATGGGCATTGTTTCCCTAGATTGTTGACTATGTAACCCTATAACCCCCTGTATGCAAAGAAAACAACAAGTGGGAGAATGTTGGGTATGTGTTATTTTCTGCCTCGGGAAATGTGTCACATATTTAGGTGTTTTTTCGACACATGGTTTTTTTTCCGATGGTTTTCTATTTCCTGTTAAGGAATTAGAGTTGTTGACTAATCCAGGTCATTGGGTTAGGGTTTTGGATGTCACTGGCTCTTATATGTATATTGTATTGTAAACAATGTATCACTATGAATGAATATAAAATACATTGGTTTTCCCATTTTGGGTTTCCAGGGGAAAAATCTCTGTGTAATGTTTGTATTTGACATTGTATCTTTTCTGTTATTTTACTGAAAATATGTTTGCAGTAAATATTGTACAAGGTTAAAATCTACAGTGGGTACCACAAGGATCCAAGGAAGAAACGAGGAGTGGGTCGGACTTTAACCATCACGCAAGTGGAGAAATATGAATGGATCTGAACCATGGATTTGGAGGAACGAACAAGTCGAGGATTGAGTGGGTCGGGTAGAAGATTCCACGATAGTGCCACGTTGGATGACACTTGTGGCAGTAGCCACGTGGATGCCACATAGAAATAAGGTGACGTATGATTCAAGAAAGTCTAACAAACTTTACAAGGCCATAACTTATGATCCAAAGCTTGGTTTTGAGTATGGTGGTAGTCGTTGGAAATCTCTTGACGAACATAAGACAACAATGTCCTCTAGAAGAGGCCTTGAGATGGTTAAGGAAAAGATAAAAAAATTGCCACCCCATCCCTTAAAAGGGTACTTAGGGGGTCGAGGGTCTTACAAGGTGGTATCAGAGTAGACAACAACACTTGGCCTGCTTGGGCTCATGAAAGAGTCGGATAAACTTTCTTAGAGAACTTTTAAGGGGGATGGCACCCTACCCTATCCTATTTGTAAGAGTCTATTGAAACCTTACTACTAAATAAAGGATTATGAATTTTTGTTATTTTTACATGTTTTAAACCTGAACTGAATGATGTTGTTATATGCTAAATAACAAAGTTGATTTCATCTTATAGAATTTTACTTCATACATTGTCAATGGTTTAATGGATAATTAATTAATAGGAAATGTTGATTATTAGCACTTAACCATTCAGTGGATTTCCGAGAAAATCTATAAGCGTAAAGGATGTATACCTATTGTGAAATGGGAGAAATGTCCCATAACATAGAGAAGAGTGTAACACCCTATTTTCCCCAATTTGTAATTAATCATAAAATATGAATTACCATGCTAATGCATGAGGACAATGTAAATGTATTATTATTTGAGTTGCCAATGACTGACTGTGGGGGTGAAGCCTTGAAAGTACTGGCCATGACATCACTAGAGGAAGAATTTGAAAACTATAAGAGAGGGTTCATTATGACAAATAACCCCAAATTTCCCTTGATGAGGATGAAAACCTCCTTTAGATCCCAAGGAGAGAAATCAGTTAATGAAGAAAGGACTGGTGGTTGAATTATCAACCATCCCCATGAATGGAAACATGGGCTGTCAGCCCGAAGTACTGTAGGGACCTACAGACCTGAGCTTCCTTCTGACAGAAGGAATAGGATAGGTCAGAAAAACCTTCCAAGGTAAGAGGGATACACATGGGAGAGGGGAGACCAGAAAAAAAAAAGAGCGTAAGCTCGCATGGGAGATACGCAGAGCTCTCCAGCGAGTCACAAATTGAAGTCTACGAGCTTGATGCTGAGGAGCATCTGAGAAACCTCACCAAGGCCATAACCGAGAGAGAGAAATCTCTGAGTTACAGAGAACATGACCCAAACAGAAGCGAAAATGGAGGAAGAACCATTGACAAGTGTGATAATTCCTTGGTGATATCATGGCTTGGAACGAGGGTGGCCAGAGTGCTAAGAATGAATTCCTCTGTGCCTATGGTTTGGTGGAAGGACGAACACCCACAGTCAGTTAGTTGGGTACCTCTTGTAATAGATAAGTAATCGGATATCTTGTGTATGAATTGGATATACTGTGAATGTTCTCAGGAATATGAATGAATGCTTAATGGATACACTGTATCCCTTCTATTTCTGCTTGACTGTATAATTAGGCAAGTAAGAAATTATATGGTTCGAACATGATTTGTTCTCATAAATGCTTAAGTTCTGTAGTGTCTTAAGCTAGAGTCGTGAACTGTGAGTTCGTCAACCTTAGGTATAGTTTCTTGTATGCACGTCGACCCTCCTATCGTTCTGAGTCCCTTTGAGGACAGAGTGGATTAACCTCAGGAGAGGTAGTGCATATCTTCATAGGCTCTTTGTGAGGCAAGTAAAAATCGAGAACAACTTAAGTTCTAGACTTGATGAACGAACGTAAGGGGTGCGTGGAAGAATTCTTCCAAGCGTTAAGTCCAGAAGAAAGAGCACAAAGCTCCTAAGCCCCTCATAATTGATGAGACTCCAGGAGGATAGTGAGATTCAAGTATCGAAAGGGAATGTCCTTTTGTTTGGAAGATGAACGAACGAGATCCGTTCGAGAGGACCCAAGGTCTGTCACGACCGTTAAATTTGAGGAAGGAGCGTAGGCATTAACGCCTCAACTCTTATAGTCTTCGCAAGATTTGATGAGTGTAGGTAACCAACGTGAAGGGGAACATAGATGAGACCCAAAGTCACAAGACTCACATAGGAATCAAAGGTCGAAGCCTTCGACACTTAGAGAATTCTTCCAAGATGGGAGAAATTCCAAGCTTAGGAGAAGGAGCGACAACTATCATTAGATTAGTTGCAGAGGAGAGATCTGGAACGTCGAAATCCATGTCTAGACATAGAGAAGTGAGCGCATGAGGAAAATAGATCTGAGCCGTCAGATCTGAAGCATGCAGACCAATAGTCATTGGATCCGGAGGAAGGTCCACGAGACAGGTTCCGAAATCATCAGAGCTGTCCATCAGAAGGGATGCGTGGCGAGATCTCAACATTTCACTGACTTGTAGAGCAAGAAGGTCAAAGAACATATTGTTCGAACTCATGATGTGCAAAGTCATGATTTGATCGTATTCATCCATCAAGGATGGCACGTGGCAAAAGCTAAGCATTTTTCTTACTCACGACTCGAAGGAGTCAACGGGCAAAGTTTTAAGAACTCACGATACGTGAAATTGCAAAAGGATCCAGACCGTTGGATCCAAGCCACGGGAGAACCGTTGGATCAGAACCTCTGCATGGTATCGTGTATCGGGGGTTCAAAGGTTGAAATAATTTATTTTTGACTGCAGAAGTCGCAAAGTGCTGAGCATCGAGGGATCGTGCGAACATGTGGCACATCCATTGGGTGGGGACCACGTGGTTGACAGGTGGTGGACACATGTCGCCTGGGAAAGAGTCAACCCATTGTTAACTTATCGTGTTTTGGGTTTCGAAGGGTGAAGAAGTTGCACCTTGATCGCTAAGGTTGCAAATTGCCGATAGCCGAGGTCTTGTGTGACGAGTGGTAGTGACACAACTTGTAAGTAGAGTACAGTGGAGGAGACAAGTGGCGTGTATGCGTCGCTTTGGCAGAGTCCACGTAACGTTGACCTTTTTCATTTTGGAGATTCGCAAAGGAGGAGCACAAGGTCTCAACAATCCAAATTGCGAAGTCGTGAGTTGTGAGTAGTGCTAGTGTTTAGCCTAGCCTATGGTTATATGTAGCAGGCGCTAGTGAGGAGGGAGCCATACCCATATCACATTTCGGGTATCGGCATTTGGAGAAAGAGGAGTCGAGAGCCTTGACTCTCCAACTTGTAAGTTGTGAAAGGTGCTTTTGCTAAGGCCAACTTATGGTTGCTTGGAGAAGGATAAGGGAAGGGATGGTCTGCGCTAGGCCCCATAGAAATTCAGGGATTCTGTCCCTCGAAGAAAAGAGAAAAAAAAAATTAGTTGCCGTAGTGGGTGTGTGATAAAGAGTTTGATGAAAGGAGAGTGGTAGAAACCCCTCCAAATCTAGTTGATATTGTGAGAAGTCTCATGGTAGGGCTACAAATCTTTAAGGTCGATAATGAGAGGCTTATGAAAGAGAAAGAAAATAAATTTGAAATAAATGCGGTCTTGCTACAAAGATTGTCAAATATACAGAGGTAGTTGTAGCATAGGCCAACAACTAGTAACATGGATAGACATCATCCCAAGAAAATCCATATTCTACCTAAGATACAAAGGCATGGTCCTGAAAGAAACAATGCAATATGAAGCACTTCCAAGAAATCCCAACATGGATCCAAGAGGCATGCCAAAGTCAAGGGTTCATCTGAAGATTCCTCTAGTGAAGGCGCATAAAGCTACTAGGAATTGTTCAGTAGTGAGACTAACTCACATTATCAGAGGATAAGAAAGAGGAGAAAGCTCTCCAAGGGTAATGACCCTGAAGAATTTAAGAAAGCCAAGCCACCCACTTTTGATGGGGAAGTCAAAAAGGGGGAAGAAGCAGAAGCTTGGATTATTGGTCTGAAGAAGTACTTCAAAGTGCATGACTACTCTGAAAACTTGAAGGCCTGAATAGTTATATTTAACTTGAATGGAAAGGCCTCTATCTGGTGGGAGGACCTTAGAAATGTAAAAGGAATCTGTGAGAAGGAGCTATCTTGGAGAAAAATTGAGAAATAATTCAAGAACAAGTATCTGTCTAAAAGGTACTATGATGAAAAGACTAAGGAGTTCTATGAACTCAAACTAGAACAACTCACCATAGATGAATATATCAACAAGTTTTTGGAGCCAATGAGGTATGTTCCCTATATAAAGGAAGAAAAGGAGAAGATGCAATGATTCCTTAGTGAGATTCCTCAATCCTTTTGGAATATAATTGAGTTTGATGAACCTAGTACCTTGCAAGATTCCATTCAGAGGGCTAGGTACTGCTATGAACAATTCAACCATAAGGCAGAATATCCCAAGGACTAGAAGAAGAAAGGTAAATTGAGATTCAAGAATAAGGGGGTTAAAACCTCAAAATTTAAGAATTATGAGAAGAGTTCTAGGATGAGATTTCCCACTAAGAGTTTGAATCAACAGAAATTTCCATCTCATAGTGGAAATAAAACCTTTGGATTAGCCCCAAAAAATATTGATAGTACAAAGAGAGAGCCATTGAAATGTTGGGGATGTAGAGAATAAAATCTATTGAGGGATTACCCTCATATAAAACCAGACAGTAGAAGAGTCTACAACATCCAAAAGGCTACCACGGTTGATGATGTGGCCAGAAGTATACCAAAAATTCATGCATCCTTGGATAATAGACAAGTAGACCACCAATCCTCAGTGTGGGAAATGGAAGGTGTGATTACCAACCATCTTGTTTCTATTATGAATGAACCTGGTTCTAATTTGAGTTATGTTTCCACTCAAATGGTTGAGAGATGTGAATTACAACAATTAAAACATTCTAAACCATGGTTGGTATAGTTGGCCACTGGAACAAAGAGGAAGGTAACAAAGGTCATACCAACATGCCAATTCACTATGAATGGGTTGTCTACCCAAGAAAAAACTAAACATACTCCCTTTAGGATCTTATGAGGCCATGTGGCCACTGTTAGGACCACATATTGTACCCTTTTTGCCCATACTTTTTGCTATTATTTTACCCTTCATCACCTACATTTTGACTTATACTATCATTTCATCTAATCATTCCAAG
>JZKD02S1931848.1:61751-72714 GCA_000966675.3 Picea glauca
TGAGCATATATAGTGCGCAGCTATCTTTGAAACAAAAGACTTCCCTGGGTTGATAATTTATGTTTCACTTGGTTGTTTGAAATTAATTAAGCAATTATAGTGACCAACAGCCACCTGTAATTTCTTGAAAAAAAAATAGGACCATGGACCTTGTCGAAATTAAGCTCCTAGGATAGGTGGCATGATCTTACTCTTCAGAGCTAAGGGATATGGGGAGATCATGATCGTCCATCAGAGTTGGCTTGTCAGAGTGCTTGAGCCATCATGGGGTAGGTGAGCTCTGACAGAGTGACTCTGAAAGATGATCTGGGTCGTCGGTCGACGTAATGGCTAGACATGATCTTAGCCATTGATCTTGGCAGGTCCCACAAGGATCCAAGGAAGAAACAGAGAGAGGGTCAGACTTTAACCGTCACGCAAGTGGAGAAATCCAAATGGATCTGAATCATTGATTTGGAGAAACAGACAAGTCAAAGATTCAATGAGTTGGGTGGTAGATTCCACAATAGTGCCAGGTCGGATGACACTTATGGCAGTAGCCACATGGAAATAAGGTGATGTATGATTCAAGAAAGTCTAACAAAATTTACAAGGCCATAACTTATGACACAGAGTTTGGTTTTGAGTATGGTGGTAGTCGTTGGAAATCTCTTGACGAGCAGAAGATGATGATGCCCTCTAGAAGAGGCATCGAGATGGTTGAGGAAAAGAGAAAAAAATTCCACCCCATCCCTTAAAAGGGTACTTAGGGGGTCGAGGGTCTTACAAGGTGGTATAAGAGTAGACAACAACACTTGGCCTGCTTGGGCTCATGAAAGAATCAGATAAAATTTCTTAGAGAACTTTTGAGGGGGAGGGCACCCTACCCTACCCTATTTGTAAGAGTCTATTCAAACCTTACTACTGAATAAAGGATTGTGACTGTCTGTTGATGTTGTTATATGCTAAATAATAAAGTTGATTTCATCTTATATAATTTTATTTTATATGCTGTCAATGGTTTAATGGATAAGTAACTAACATAAAATGTTGATTATCAACACTTAACCATTCAGTGGATTTTTGAGAAAATCTATAAGCATAAAGTATGGTGACCTATCGTGAAATGGGAGAAATCTCCCATAACAAAGAAGAAGAGTCCGATGAAAGGAGAGTGGTAGAAACCCCTCCAAATCTAGTTGATACTCCGAGAAGTCTCATGGCAGGGCTACAAAGCTTTAAGGATGATAATGAGAGGATTATGAAAGAGAAAGAAAATAAAGTTGAAATAAATGCGGTCTTGCTACAAATATTTTCAGATATACAAAGGTAGTTGCAGCATGGGCCAACAACTAGTAACATGGATAGACATCATCCCGAGAAAACCCAGAGTCTACCTGAGATACAAAGGCATGGTCCTGAAAGCAGCAATGCAAGAAGAAGCACTCCCAAGAAGGCCCAACATGGAGCCAAGAGGCATGCCAAAGTCAAGCGTTCATATGCAGATTCCTCTAGTGAAGGAGCATAAAGCTCCAAGAAATTTTCCAGTAGTGAGACTAGCTCACATTCTCAGAGGAGAAGAAAGAGAAGAAATCACTCCAAGGGCGGTGACCCTGAAGAATTTAATAAATCCAAGCCACCCACTTTTGATGGGGAAATCAAAAAGGGGGAAGAATCAGAAGCTTGGATTCTTGGTCTGAAGAAGTTCTTCAAAGTTCATGACTACTTTGAAAACTTGAAAGCCCTAATAGTTATATTTAACTTGAACGTAAAGGCCTCTTTCTGGTGGGAGGAACTTAGAAATGTAAAGGGAATCCGTGAGAAGGATCTATCTTGGGGAAAAATTGAGAAATACTTCAATAATAAGTATATGTCTGAAAGGTACTATGATGAAAAGACTAAGGAGTTCTATGACCTCAAACTAGAACAAATCACCATAGATGAATATATCAACAAGTTTTTGAAGCTGATCAGGTATGTGCCCTATATAAAGGAAGAAAAGGTGAAGATGCAATGATTCCTTAGTGGGATGCATCAATCCTTATGGAATAGAATTGAGTTTGATGAACCTAATACCTTGGAGTATGCCATTCGGAAGGCTAGGTACTGCTATGAACAATTCAACCACAAGGCAGAATAACCCAAGGACTGGACGAAGAAAGGTAAACTGGGATTCAAGAAGAAGGAGGTTAAACCCTAAAAGTTCAAGAATTATGGGAAGATTTATAAGATGATCTTTCCCACTAAGAGTGTGAATAGGTAGAACTTTCCATCTCATAGTGGAAATAAAACTTTTAGACTAGCTCCAGGAAAGACTGATAGTACATAGAGAGAGCGATTGAAATGTTGGGGATGTAGAGAAGAAAATCTATTGGGGGATTACCCTCATAGGAAACCAAACAATAGAAGGGTCTACAATGTCTAGGAGGATACCATGATTGATGATGTGGCAAGAAGTATACCAAAAATTAATGCATCCTTGGATAATAGACAAGTAGACCACCAAGCCTTAGTAGTGGAAATGGAAGGTATGATTACCAACCATCTTGTTTCTATTATGACTGACCCTGGTTCTAATTTGAGTTATTTTTCTTCTCAAATGGTTGAGAAATGTGATTTACAACAAGTAAAACATGCCAAACCATGGCTGGTATAGTTGGCCACTGGAACAAAGAGAAAGGTAACAAAGGTCATACCAGCATGCCGATTCAATATGAATGGGTTGTCTACCCAAGCAACAACTAAACATACTCACTTTAGGATCTTATGACATGATGATTGGCATGGATTGGTTGGATGCCCATAAAGCCAAGTTGGAATGTTACAATAAAACATTAGAGTGTGAAGATGAGGAAGGTAAGAAAAGGACCCTACAAGGAATCCAAAATTCTGTCTCAGTGACACAAATATCAACCCTTCAAGTGAAGAAGTATTGCATAAAAGGATGTCTTTTGTATGCAATACAAGTACTAAAATCTTTTGAGGAAAGTAAACCAATCCTATAGGACCATGTTGGATCATGTTGTCATTGATGTCAAAATGATTGATGTCAAAAGGTTGATGTCAAAGGATTGAGTGATTGATTGATTGATGTCAAATGATTGATTGATGTCAAAGGTTTGATGCCAAAAGAACAATGTCTTGTCAAAGCTGTTAGGCTCCAATCTACCCAAGTAAATTAGAGTGCAAATGATTGTCAATCCGGTGTTTGTAAAACTTAGAGGCACATCCAAAGTATATGGATTTAGAGATAGTTTTTATCTTTAATGGAGATAAACCAAAACCTATTCTAAGGCTGAATATGAAAGAGATGCTAAGCTTCTATTCAGAAGTCATCTTCATAGATCTCATAATAGTAATCAACACTTGTTTTTCTAAAGAGTAAAAACAGTAAGCATTCAAGAGATGTTCGAACTAGTTCTAAGACCTTTCAAATGTTAGAAGAACAAAACTCTTATTCAAGAGATGCATTCATTGCCTTCTTTCATTAAGTCATTAACAACTATCATCAAATCAAATCAAAGTACTGAAAGTATAAATAACTCAAAAAGCATTCAAGGCTATCGTAATGCTTGAAGTCAAACTACACATTGAATTCTCATTCAAGAAATCATTCATAATATGAGTAAGGCTTGAAAACATTAAGCATGTAACTTAGCTATGAAATTCAACTAACTACAGCAAGAAAAAACTCATCTACAACAAGATCTGATCTAAAACATGTACTTGAAAAAGAACACAAAGAAAGAGTGTACTAGTTTAGCAATGGGGGCCCTCCAATGCTTCACTGGTACACTTGAGTTGACTCAGCTAAGAAAGAGCTTCCAGCAGCATTCAAATCATCATATCATAAGAATTCATAGGAACAAAACACAGAGCTGATCTTCAAGAGTGCAAATTCTCAAGTTTCTTCATTCACATCAAGATTGTCTTACTAGTCTAAGCTTAAGAGTATTTATACAAGAGTCTTGAAACTAAAAATGCTAATAAGTCTCCTAAATATCATGATTAGATCTATAATATCCTAGGAGGGTCGAATGCCTCCTCCAAACCCACAATATATGGTCAAATCCCACGAAAATCCAAAACTGTCCAAGATTTAAGGCTGAAACAGAGCATTTTCTACTGAAGTGGCCTTGTTTGACCAGCGTTGACCAGACATCTGGAAGGCTCAAATTTCAAATATGATAGCTCATTATCCATCCTTGTACATCAGGAAACACGAACCAAGTGTTATATTTCGCCCAGGTCTCCTACAAGTATACAAACCATGGAGCTTTTACGGGATTTAGTCAAATCCTGTAATTTCTGATAAATTTTCAATTTTAATGCTAAAATTTAGAAAAATCAATTCTTAAGCTAAAGAATGACAAATATACCTTGCATAGGTTGTTTCATGGAAAATATGGAATGAAATGAAGGCAAAATGGATGGATAAAGAGGCAAAAGTATGGTTTATAGAGCAAAATGGAAGCATAAAAATGGACTGAACATCTCCCCCAAGAGGAAGTCTTTGCATGTCCTCATGCACAAAAATGTCCCTGACCTCTGTCACTGATCTTCTACCACCTCCTCTACCTGTAATAAAGTTTCCACATTTGCCTGAGTTGTATGAAGTGCTTTCATTCTTTGATACTTCTCTTTATATGCCTTTTTCTGCTGGAACCACTTATAGGCTTGTTTGGAAATTAACTTGTTCTGTTTTTGAATCTTTTTGTTCTTTTTCTTCAAAGTTTCATTCTCCTCTTGTGTTTTGTGGCTTTGAGTTCTGATCATTTCATTTTCTATTTTTATGTATCTTTCTAAGACTTCAATTTCTTTGATTTTTCTCTTCATCTTCCTTATTTTCTTATTCTTCCTGTCAAGTTCAGATGTGGATGTACCAGCCACCTCTTCCATTTGAGGTTCTTCTTTCATGTCCCTGATTAATTGTTCCATATCTACTCTCATCTGTTCATAGGTAGAAGTTTCTTGTTCCTCAAAACCAACATTTTCCAATGTTTGTGCTTCTAGAGTCTGAATATGTTCATACTATGCTTGCTGTGCTTCATCATCATTTTCTTGTATTTGGACCTTTTGAACTTGTGGCCATTTTCTTGTCCTCCTTTTATAAGTGGTAAAAATTTTATCTTTTTCCTCAAGTTCCTTCTCTTTTAATACCATACTTCTTGTTTTTCTCCTCCCCATAGGTGGTTTTGGGCTTGTTGCCTTGGGGTGTTGTACTTCTCCTTCATCATCAGTCACAACTAAAATTTGCTCCTCTCCTTCTTCCTCCTTTATGGCTTCAAAACCATTTTCAATGGTAAACTGTTGCCAAATCACATTTTGCTTCTGTAGTTCATCTTTAATGATCATTTTGATAAGACCATAGTGATACAAACTCCTTTCTGTGTTCCTTCCTTGTTTCTGGACAGTCTTGGCCATTTTGGAAAGGCTTTGTAAAAGAAAATAAGGCATATTGATTTCACAGTCACCTCTCAAATGTTGTAGCAGTTTAATATGATATAGGTAAATGATGCTAAACCTTCCCTCACAAGTTATAAATTTTTGTATAAGGTATGCTAATTCATCCTAGGGATGGACCAACCAACTCCTTGGGATTCCTTTCTTCCAGTTTACTGCTGCTACCCTTGACCTTGAAATAAAAGGTACCCATGATTTATCTTTGAAATGCTTGGTTTTGAAATATCTCTCTCCTATCTGAGGTAGTCCAGTGACAAGTGCAATGCTATCTTCAGTGATCCTGATGGTAAGGTTCCCAACAATAGCTCTTTCCCCATCAAATGAGTGAGCAAATTCTAAGGCAACTCCTTCACAAAATCCATCAAATTTTTCAAAGAAACTTAACCATTGTTTCTGTTCCAGAATTTGTATACAATCTCTGTGTATTTCTGATGCAACAAGCTTCCCAGGTTCATATCTAGATACCATACTTAAATTTTTTTTCAAAAACAAGACCTAAAATATTTCCACTGTTTGAAAAAAATTCAACTCTGCAATTCTTTTGACCAAATTTCTCAAACTTCCAGACTCTGTGTGAATTTAAATTCTGTGTATGGTCTTCAAGAAGAGTTTCTGTTCAAATAAGAAAAGGAAATCTCTTATTTTTTATTCCTAAGCTATTCTCTGTTCATGAAAAAAAAAATTGTGCACGGGCATACCTGGTAAATTTGAAAAATTCTCAGGCTTCTCTGTCGAACTTTGACTCAATTTTCCTTCTTTCAATTCGGCCTCTGTTAAACATGGACTATTTTGTTTTACAAATGTATCCAGAACATTGAATTTATACTTGGCTGTTTAATTTCTGAGTTCGGGCTTACCTTCAGAGGTCGACTCCTGTTTGGATACGTTTTCTACCCTTGCTTCACCACGTATCTCCTTCAATTCCCCCGCGTTTTCTTCCACAGAACGAAATCTTGTATGTTGACAGTGTAATTGTCAACATACAATTCATTTTCTATCAGAGAATTTCGGAGTAGGGATGCGTAAGAGCTAGAGTATAGGGATTTAGGATGCGTAGGAGGAACAACGGGCTAGAATGTAGGGATTTGGAATGCGTAGGAGTTGTGAACAGAGTGTGTAATTCGAAATGGTGGTAAGTGTATGCAGAGGTGCGTCGACAGTTCAAGTCCGGGGGCATGCAAAATGAGACACAACATGCAATGTGTGGTGAGGCCCAACAAATATGAAAAATCAATTGAGTCGTTTTGTATTTATGAAGAGAGAAACGTTGGTGAAGATTTCAACAAGGGTCTTTTATTTTTGAAAATGGTTTGTACATCAATCACAGCTGAAGGTGCTACTCTGTTCGTACCTTGTACTCTTCTCCCCTTTGCAATTATTATAGGATATGGTTTTTAAAAATGTTCATGTGTCATATAACTCCCAAATTTGTTTCCAATTCTTTCATCAAACATGAACTTTCCTTCTTATAACCCCTTTTTAAATGTATGCAAACCCTCCTTAGTTTGTGCATCAATACTTCAGTCTGTGTATGCAACAGAGATTTTGACAGCTTTAAAACAAACCATGTGTTTTGGTATTTGAAACCTAATCCCTCCTTATAACTCCTTTGGAAACCAAAAGTGGTTCTTTTGAGTACCATTTTAAATGATTTTGAGGATGAAAAATGGAGTGATGAAAGGGTGATGTAGGGGAAAGGAAGGATAGGGCATTTATCATTCCTAGCTTAGAAATAATTCTCAAATTTAAAGCATTAAAAAGGAAAATATACTAACTTGTTTTCTCATTGTGTTTTGTTTGACTGAAGCTAGATGGGATGCTGGTGTAAGTCCTCAGATTCCTCTTGTATTTACTTTGCTAGTATCTCAGGTCCTTTTGTTGATTGTAATTGATATCTTCTCAGGTCCCTTGCTGAATGGAGTTGTTGTCTTCCTCAGGTCCCTCTGTTGATTGAAATGAATGTTTTCATCAGGTCCCTTTGCTGATTGAAATGAATGTCTTCATCAGGTCCCTCTGCTGAACTTGAAATGGATGTCTTCATCAGGTCCCTCTGCTGGTTGAAGTTATTGTCTTCATCAAGTCCCTCTGCTGAACTTGAAATGGAGTTGGTTCCTTTGCATACTGTCATCTGTAGAAGGCTTGAAAGGTTTTCAAAATATACCTTATCCCCCTCAGCCTTATTTATTGACTTGTCCTCAAGTCAGAAAAAAAAAACTTTTGAAGCTGAAAAATAAAACTAGAATTTAATGATGAAAATTTATTAGTATTTGAAGAATTTTGGTTGGCCAATGTTGGTTTTCCAATCAAAATTCGAGTTTATATTGTGCCAGTTTCCTAGGTTTTCACAACTAAGCTCCCTTTTTCTTTTCTCTCTCTTTTTTTTTTTCTTCTTTTTCTCTTTTTTCTCTTTTTTTTTATGTTTTTTAATTTTTTTTTATTTTTATTTTTATTTTTTTAAGTAGAATGTGGAGGAGACACATGGTTTTGTTTCTCCAACACTTTCATCTCATTCTGTTGAGATATTTGGTATAGAAAGTCTTCCTTGCTTACAGGCTTATTGTAGAGCTTTAGCCCGTGTCCATTGACTATGAATGAGCTTGCCTCATCGTCTATTGTTTGTAATTTGACTGAGCCATTGTCATATACTTTTGCAATCTCATAAGGACCAAGCCAATGAGTTGTAAATTTAGCTTTGAAATMTTTRAATTTTGAATCAAATAACAAAGCCCAGTCTCCTTCTTTGAATTGTTTCTTCTTGATATACTTATCATGCCAATGTGCCCTCTACTGTTGTATCAAAGTGTTGTGTTCAACTGCTGCCTGTCTCATCTCATCTAATTGATTTAATTGCATGATCCTCTCTTTTTGTGCTTCGAAAATATCTAGTCCTAATTTAGCTGCTAATTTAAAAGTATGAATTTGAAATTCTATAGGTAGCAAAACTTGCTTACCATATACCAGTTGATAAGGAGTAAACCCAATACTATCTTTATAGGTGATTCTGTTTGCCCATAATGCTTCTTGAAGCTTTTCTGACCAGTCTTTTCTGTGTGTTTGGACTGTCCTGGTCATGATTTCTTCTAAAGTTTTGTTGGTAGATTCCACCTGTCCATTTGTTTGTGGATGATAGGGTGTAGATTTCTGATGCTTGATCTGATATTTGCTTGCTAAGTCTTTCACCATTTTAGAAGTAAACTGTGCTCCTTGGTCTGTTACAATCTCCCGTGGTACTCCAAATCTAACAAATATTTCTTCAAAGAGGAAGTTGACCACTAACTGATCTGTAGCTCTCACTAAGGCTTTGGCTTCCACCCACTTTGTAACATAATCAATACATACTAAGATGTACTGTTTCCCTTTTGATGGTGGATTTATTGGACCAATGAAATCAAGAGCCCACTTTTCAAATGGCTCAATGTGAACTTGTGGTTTGAGAGGCATATCATTGGTTTGGAGTGGCTTTTCCATCCTTTGGGAGCTATCACAACTTCAGACATATTTCTTGGAATCTTTGAAGATGGATGGACAATAATATCCTAAGTGTGCTGTCCTCTTATCTGCAAAATGACCACCACAAGGTTCATCATGGAAAGCTTTCAGTATTTCTAAAATCTCATCTTGTCTTACACATCTTCTAATTATGAGGTCATATCTTGTATAAAAGAGATCTCCATCAATCCATGTGTATCTAGCACTTTGTTTAATTATCTTTTTCTTTTATTTTGAGGTGAGAGATGGAGGTAGCATTCCTGACGATAAATAGTTGGCTATATCAGCATACCATGGAGTTTTAACTAAAATTGCAAATAGGTGCTCATCAAGAAAATTGTCTGAGACAGGAACAATCTCACCTGGGGTTTTTAATCGAGAGAGGAAATCAACTACTTGATTTTCCTTTCTAGGTCTATTCAAGACTGTGATGTTGAATTCCTGCATCAATAACAACTGTCTTGTTATCCTGCCATTAGTAATAGGTTCGTTCATGAGATATTTTATGGCAGAATGATCTGTATGGATAAAGACTTCATAACCAGTGATGTAGTGATGAAATTTATTTACATCATGTACTACTGCCAACATTTCCTTCTCTGTGACTGTGTAATTCAATTCTACAGGGGCTAGATTTTTACTAATGAAGTAAATAACATAAGTCATAAGATTTTCCTTTTGACCCAATGATGCCCCTATTGCAGTATCTGATGCATCTGTTGAGATATGAAATGGCAAAGTCCAATTAGGTCCTCTTAGTATAGGTGTTGTTGATAGCTTGTCTTTGAGTTTCTGGAAGGCATTTTGACAATTAGTATTCCAATGAAAATGTATATCTTTTGCGAGTAATTTGAATAAGGGAAAAGCTATTTTACTAAAATTTTTAATGAATCTTCGATAATAGCCTGCATATCCAAGAAAACTTCTCACATCTTTTTGGCTTATTGGTTCTGGTATATTCACAATGATTTCTATTTTTGCAGGATCCACTGTTATTCCTGATGATGAGATATGATGACCCAATACTACCCCTTCAGTTAACATCATAAAACATTTTTCATTGCTAAGAGACAAATTTGTCTCTATGCATCTTATTAAGACTTTTTCCAAGTTTTTCAAATATTTTTCAAAAGAATCACCATGCACAGAGAAATCATCCATATATACCTCTACACATTCATGTACTAAATCAGCAAAAATGGCCAGGATTGCTCTTTGAAAAGTAGCTGGGGCATTACATAAACCAAAAGGTAGTACCTTATAAGCATATGTACCCCATGGGCATGTGAAATTTGTTTTGTCCTGATCTTCTAATGCTATATTGATTTGGTTGTAGACACTAAATCCATCTAAGAAGGAAAAGTATTTCTTTCCAGCTAGTGAATCTAAGACTTGATCTATGAATGGTAATGGGAAATGATCTCTAAGCGTTGCTTTGTTCTTTTCTCTATAATCTACACAAATTCTCCATTTCCCATTTTTCTTAGGTACAAACTAATGGAGAAACCCATTGATTGTCAGAGATAGGGTAGATGAATCCTACCTTCAATAATTTTTGTAATTCTTCTTTGACTACCTCTTTCAACATTGGATTCATTCTTCATTGTGGTTGTCTGAGAGGTCTTATGTTATCATTTGTGTAGATATGATGAGTGCATGTTTCAGGATGAATCCCCTGCATATCAGTATATTCCCAAGAAAATGCTTTATGATATTTCTTCAATAGTGCAATCAATTGTTCTTCCTGGGGTGGTTCAAAATTTGTGCCAATATTCAAAGATTTCCCAGGACTAATTTCAATTATCTTGCTTTGAGTATTTGCCATAGAAATAACTGGAAAAATGTCATTAAATGCTGACTCTAAAGAATGAATTGTGCAATTTTCTTGAAAAGTTTGTCCTAAGATTTCATCTGCAACAATGCATTTTGTGTCTCTTAATTCTTCCGAGATATCTGGTTCAGAAATGAAATAGTCTAATAGATCTTCGTTATTTTCCTCCCTAAAATCAAAGGCTTGATTAATACTTAATAT
>JZKD02S1931848.1:139737-151745 GCA_000966675.3 Picea glauca
CTTAATGGACTTTCACCTTGGTGCAAGCTTCCACGCAGTAATTGTGGATTTACCCTCCAAGGAGCCCGAGTGAGTTTGACCAATGTCTATTCCAGGTACAGTGAGACTTCCCTTCGCTGTCACCTTGTGTAAGACCCTAATGATTATGACAACTAAAGACACCAATTCACAGTGAGTCCCTGGGTGGGTACAGTCGACAGTCCAATCCAGAACGTATGGGAAAAATAACAAGTCCAAAATCAACTCGAGAGGCTCCCACACATAAGCATGGGTATACCTTCAAGTGACCCCCAATATACGATCCAACCACTACAAATAGTTGAACCACAGAGGGATAATCTCCATAATTCACCCAAATGCGACCTTGTGAGTAACCCCTGTGTGAGAGGGGGATCCCAGAAAACCTATACGACAATTGGATTTGACTCTCCCTAGCTTAGGATGCTAATGTTTGTTTTAGAAACTTTGGAGAGTTGTACACAGCCTAATCCAAAGTGTTAATCCTAGTCTAATGTTGGTGGAGGATCCTAAAAATAAAAATGTTCTAGATAATTTTTTAATTAGCGTTCGTTTTACAACTGTTCTTTACTCAAAGGGTGTATGAAAGTGAAACTGATGGAATGATGACTCAATTCCCTAAAATGCATAGAAAATGATAAACAAACATTTCTTTTCAATGAATGACTATTTAAGGGAGAGAGAAAGAGTTGTTTTCACTATCAAACACTAATAAATAATGTCCTCAATCAATTTGTTCTCAATCAAATCCAATGTAATGCTAAAACATTTCAGAAATGCCTTCTAATATGCAAACCAATCACTAATATGTATCTTTGTTGTTTGTATGCGAATGATGATTAATTCAATGTGAAACTT
Source organism: Picea glauca (assembly GCA_000966675.3). Taxonomy (NCBI): domain Eukaryota; kingdom Viridiplantae; phylum Streptophyta; class Pinopsida; order Pinales; family Pinaceae; genus Picea; species Picea glauca. Next base: position 140,614 of record JZKD02S1931848.1, read on the forward strand.
CTCCTACCAACTTCCCTTTCAGATCAAGGAGATTTGGACAAGCATAAACAGATTTCGCACAAACAACACACCCTCTTGCTATGATCAAAACAAGAAGCAAAAAGACGACACAATATAACAAAGAAAATCAAGAATTTCTCACAAAATAAAGATGCTAAGAAGAATGACCTCAAAGAACCAAATGAGATGATTCACAGATTTATGATGTCCTTCACCAGAGTTTCCACTCAGTCAGATAAGAGGGAAGAAAGCAGTGGATCGATTCCAAGCTCTCAACATAAGTAAAAACTCAAAATAAGGAAGAAGGTCACAAAATCTGAACAACAAAGTGCTTATTCCTCAGAAAGAAGAGTGTCAAAGGTTAATGGGAAGAAGTATTGAAGCACAAAGAAGCTGAGAAAGGGCAAAAACAGGGTCTGGACCTCAAAAAAGAAAATTCTGGAAGGTATTTTTGCAAAGGAGAGGTTGGCGCTCTGGTGTAAGGGACACCAAAGAGTTATAACACTCTGTCTAAGGCCTTTAGGGAGTTCTGGTGCTGGGCTAACATAGGCAAAGGGGCGCCAGGCTTCAAAAACTCAGAAAAATGTCAAAAAAGCCAAAAATTTAGTCAAATTTTTGTCAATCAAGATGAATGTGATGGACTAAGGGTTTAATTAACATATGTAATCATACATACGAGGTGAACAAGGTATAAAATAACAAAGGGTAAGACAAGGTCTATGAGGAAAACCAAAACTAAAAGTTTCGATTCGATCCCCAATGGAGTCGCCAATTTCTGTTGTAGGAAAATCTCCCCGCGGATAGGTAGATCTCCTCTTGAGAGCTAGACTCTTAACTCTAAAATAGAAGATGTTTATCATGGACACTGACTTCCTTTTAGATCTGTATAAACTAATGTGTGAGGAGGAAGGAGAGAAGAAGTACCTTTTTACTGGTGTTTGTCCCTGCACAGTCCGATTTGAGCTCCAATGTTGAACTCCTCGATAAGCCCTATAGAAAAACAAAGATACAACCAACTTCCTACTCTATCGAGATTAGTTCAAAATAGATCTATCTACTAGAGACAAATTCATGTGAGATCGAACACAAATTAGAAAGAAACATTCCAAGCATATTATATTAATGAGAACAAAGTGTTACTTATAGCCATGGATGGAATACAATAGCTTCACCAAGCTCTCCTTGTCCAAACCCTTGCTTAAACCATTCACATGCCAAATTTTGATGTCCCAAATGACATCTTCCTCATGAGATCATAAGTTAGATGATTCACAATACTTTCCATCTCTCTTCCTCCATGGAAACCCCTCATTATATAGAATTTGGAGAATTAACCACCATGGAGAGGATCTCTCATCAGATCCACTAAAAAAAGGATCTCTAAGAGATTTAGGGAGAAAATATCTCTTAAGGATTTTGAGGAGGAAATATCTCTCAAGGATTTTAGGGAGAAAATATTTCAACCATCCATGAGATCCTACACCTTCCCTAAAAAATAGGAAACGAAATGTGAGGTGGATTCTCACACATAATTACTTTCTTTTTCATGAATATTAATAATAATTCATGTGCACTTGATTTTCACACTTAATCAATTCATTTTCCATGAATATTAATAATAATTCATGTGTATTTGGTATTTTGGCCTTCATGTAATATATCCCTCCTCCACATTGACTAGGAATTGTGACATAGGTTATTCCACAGTGTCAAGGTGTATGAGACACTTATATGACACTTTACGACACTTAGGGCGAAGTACCTAGGTGGGAAAATTTCACGTGTAACACTAGGTAGTAGATGCCACAATAGCGTCAGGTTAGATGATGCTTGTGGGAGCCACGTGGAAATAAGGTTACATATGGTTCAAGAAAGTCTAAGAAACTTTACAAGGCCATAAATTATGATCTAGAGCACAATTTTGAGTATGGTGGTAGTCGCTGGAAATCTCTTGATGAGAAGAAGATGACGATTCCCTCTATAAGAGGCCTCAAAATGGTTAAGGAAAAGCAAAAAATTACCACCCCCTCCATTAAAAGGGTACTTAGTGGGTCAGGGGTCTTACATTTGGTCTATTGGATGCTAAGAAAAAATGTAAATAATTAAGTGTTTTTATTTAGAATTTTATTTCTATACTTGAAAATATTCTAGAGGAGCTTTCCTAAATTTCCATGGTTTTGATGGGTTGACAAGTTAGGAATGTCAATATTTTATTTTTATTTTAAATTGAAACTGGGAAACTTGTATTATAAAATCACAAAAACACTTGTCTTGAGTTTTAAAACATGTTTGACAACTCTCAAAATTCATAGACAAAACTTGAAAAGGTTTACACTTATTACATCCATGTGATTCTTTCATAAAAAATTACATGTATATAACTTAAAAAAGACTCTGAAGATTCTAATTTCCTTTCTAAACATAACAACTTATTGAAAATCATAACAACTATTAGCTTCTTCTCGCCCATGGTTGGGGTTCTGATTCTCAATGTCCATATCTCTAGCAGTTGATGCACTATATCTTCTTCCTTTGGATCTGCTTGAAAAAAATTGTAGACATTATGTGATTAGAATATATTGGTGTGAATCTTTACTCAAATTGATAACCATGTTTCTCAACATGTTACACTTAGCCTCCAACTCATTAATTTTCTTCTTTTGTTGTATAAGGGTGTTCATAACTATTGTTGTCTGTGAAGTGCGTTGGTGTTCATTCACATGAACTTTAGAATTCATTGAGGATAGGGAAGACCTATTTCATTGAATTGACTCCTCGTGTCTTCTCAATAGCCTCCTTAATTCCTACACTTCCCTATAATCCATATGAATAACTAACCTACAAAAGCAATAATATCATAATGTGTTTGTAGCATTCCAAGGATTAGAATGAGGCACTAGGGAAGATCCCAAAGAAATCCATGATTTTAAAACTTGATGGGAAAATCCATTTTCCATAGGATACCAAAAAAATAGAGTCTTCATAAGCCAAGAAATAGGGAGATTGAGAGGTCAAGCCTCAAAGCAAACATGCAAGATATTACCTAGAATACCCATGCACATAGAATAACCATGATATGTGAAATACTTAAATAAAAAAGATTCCATAATATATGAGATCCATCCACATAACCACAAAAAAAATACACCCTTTCTCTAATATCCAGTAGGAAAACAAACAAATCCACCCACAAAACCATACAAAAAATACACCCTTCCTCTAGGGGCCAGTACCAATGAGCAAAAGCATCTTATTCACAACCTAAAGAAAATGCTAATAGATTGAATTTTTAGAAGAATAACCAAATTCAGAGAGAAGGCCTTACCAAGATTGTTCAAGTGGTCTTCCCCTTTTCAATGCAACAAGCACCCTCCTCCCCCTACACCATTATCCCACCTTGTTGAAACATCTCTTCAATGACGAGTTAAATAGACAAATCAACCTTAAATTCAATTATATGATAAGGGAAGTGTGTGTCCTTTCAAATCTAGACTCATAACTTGAGATATTATAGTTTTATTTGTTGAACAAGTTGTAATTAATTACAATGTTGAGTGACCTTACCTTCATGACCATAAGTTTCTAATATTCTTATGGAATGGGATGGAAACACCACCCCTATTTTTTGTCAATGACTCTAGGGTTAAAGGTGACTTCTTTATTGGCTAATGAATAATCCTTATGATTATGTTCTCTAAGAACCCGATAAAATGAATCCATATGCAAAGTATCGATATCCTTTTGGACTTGGGCCATGATCAAAGATTTTTTTTTTTATCTAAGGGGATTTTTCAAGCAATAAGTTAGGTTGATTATTGTGCTTGAGTCACCAATGAAAATGAAAGAAGATCGACTAACTTCTTCTGCCAGAATGATACCCTAGTAGAGATCACATGCCTCTACTTGATTGTTTGTAGACTTTGTAAGACCCCAAGAGTATGATTTTTCTATATTTCCCCCGAGATCCAAAATGATATCCCCCCAAGCACTTGCCACCCCTAAGGAATGTTAATATTGTTACAAGTATGTTGAAATTGAGATATGATGTGGGCATACACATTACATTTTAAGATAAAGTGTTTTTCATACCCCACCTTCTTAGTATCCCAAAGATGACAAATTGTTTCATCCCCCAACATTTTAGGAGTTTTCCAACACCTTATTTGACTATGGATATCTGTTGGATTACTGAGAGGGGGGGGGGGTGAATTAGTAATGAGCAATTATACCAATTATTAATCCTTTAAACCATAAAGTATATTCTTTTAATTATTCAACCATGTTCATTTGTCCATCATCAATATCTTACTGTATCATAATCATTAACATTCATCAGTGCATAATAAACAATAATAAACACATCCAAAAAATGCACAATACACCAATATTTACGTGGAAACCGAATGCAGGAGAAAACCACATAATGCTTTTCTTATATGTCAAGAATTACATTCAAGGAAGCACCAACTTCCAATTCTCTAGCTACAACTAGAAGGAGGCTCCAACCCCCTAGTTTCTTAGGCTACAACATGAGGGAAGCTCCAACTCCTAAATTCTCTGGCTACAACCAGAAGGAGGCTCCAACCCCCTATGTTCTCTGGCTACAACTAGAAGGTGGCTACAAACACCTATCCTTGCCCCGTCCAACCACCTTGAAATATAAGTAGCATGATGGAACCACTGTTACACTATCACTGTGAGATATACTGCTGTAAAACTATACCAATCAACTTGCACCAAACAATCTGTAATCAACTGGTACCATAAACAAGAGAATCAACCATGCACCAACCTGTAATCAACCTATACCATAAACAAGTGCATCAACCATGCACCAACCTGTACCTCAACATGTATCATCAATGAGTGCATAAACCATGCACCAAATATGTACCAATCATGCATCAAATACACATAAACTATGACTCATCAAGATGTACTAACATCATCAACTATACACCTCATGTATGTGCCAACTCATAAACTATTTGTCTCAACCATGTACCCAACATGTACCTCAACCATATACCAAAGACATACACCAATATAACCATCAAAATTTATCTAATAATCCATCACTCTATCCATAAACCCAATACCATAAACCATTACATCAAACTGTTGATTAATTGGGTTGGTTGTCATTGATGTCAACCCTTGAAGAAAGTCTGGTAACGAATTCAGGTAGCACAAAGGTTTGGGTAATGGACCCAAGTTTGTTTTATGGATAATGGTATGATTTTTGATATATTTGCAGGTAAGACTATTTTAGATGGATAGTACATGTCATGCCATTTTCGGTGATATGTGGAACGTCACATAAATCCTCACGGTTAGAGAGTTATGGCCATGTGAAGTTGGAGAACCCTCATGAGTCATCTAGAAGCTCTAAAAGGTTAAAATAGTCAAAGTGTTTGCAAAGAAGAAATTATTTAAATAATAAAATGAAGTGATGAGTGTACTATAAGTCAAAGAGGATGCAAAAGAAATTATTTAAATAATAAATTTAATGGAGAACTCCCTAAAATAAGGAAAGTGGTTTAAGATATTTTAGAAGGTAAATAATAAAGTGAAGTGATGAGTGTAATATAAGTCAAAGTGGATACACAATAAATTAATTAAATAATAAAGTTAATGGAGAAATTACTAAGTGGACAAGTGGTTAGAAGTTGGTTAACCCTAAAATAAGGAAAGTGGGTTAAGATGGTTAAAAGGTAACCCCTTGAGGAAGCTAAATGTAAGTATAAATAAGAGGCAAGGCTCTCTTATTTAAATCACACTTGAATATCATTGAATATCTATTTTTGTGAAAGGTTATTTGGGCAGGTATTGTTGATAGAGAAAAATTGTAGTAGGAAAAGTGCAGCAGAAAAAGTGTGACAGAAAAAGTGCGGTAGAAAAAGTGCGATAGGAAAACAGCGGCAGAAAAAGTGCGGTGGAAAAAACACAGCAGAAAAAGTGCGATAGAAACATCGTGGTAGAAAAAGTGCGACAAAAAAATCGCGGCAGAAAAAGTGAGGCAGAAAATCGCGACAACAACATGGTTGGGGTCTATTTATGAGAGATATGCCACATATTGTTTGAGGTATGTTTTGTAAGCTAGGGTTTATCTCTTGAGATGGTATTGGATGTTTAGTATTGCAGCATATATAAGATTTGTTGAGGGAGAAAATGTGCGGCAACAACATGGTTGGGGTCTATTTATGAGAGATATGCCACATCTTGTTTGAGGTATGTTTTGTAAGCTAGGGTTTATCTCTTGAGATGGTATTGGATGTTTAGTATTGTTGCATATATCAGATTTGTTGAGGGATATAGTTGGTATTTTGTTGTTGGTATTTGGCATATGGGTATTGGTCTTTTGGTTGTGATGTGTTGTTAAAGTTGTCGGTTTAGCTTGAGGCTACATAACAGTGGGGTTGTGACACATGGTTTGATGTAAGAGTTCATGGTATTTGGTTTATGGATAGAGTGATGAATTGTTAGATAAATTTTGATAGTTATATTGGTGTATGTATTTGGTATATAGTTGAGGTACATGTTGGGTACATGGTTGAGGCAAATAGTTGATGAGTTGGCGCATACATGAGGTGTATAGTTGATGAGTTGGCACATACATAAGGTGTATAATTGATGATGTTGGTACATCTTGATGAGTCAAGGTTGATTCATGGTACACATTTTTTCAGGTTATTGGTATAGGTTGTTTCGTGTAGGTTTATTGGTATAGGTTGTTACAGGTTATTGGTACAGGTTGATAGTGATAGGTTGACAGTGGTAGCGGTTGATTCAGTGACAATGACATGTTGTCTACATTTGGCATTTATATTTTAGGGCGGTTGGACGGGGCAAGGACAGGTGGTTGTAACCACCTTCCGGTTATAGCCAAAGAACTTAGAGGGTTGTAGTCTCCTTTTGGTTGTAGCCAGAGAATTGGGGAGTTGGAGCTTCCCTCAGGTTGTAGCCTGAGAAACTAGGAGGTTGGAGTCTCCTTCTAGTTGCAGCTGGAAAACAAAGGAAGTTGGTACTTCCAATGAATGTAATTCTTCAAGACATATAAGAAAAAACATTCTGTGTTTTTCTCCCGCTTTGGGTTTCCACGTAAAAGCACTGGTGTATTGTGTATGTGTATGATTTCTCATTTGTTCATTGTTTATTTACTCTTCAATTATTGTATGATAATGCTACAATGATATAACACTTTCATTATATGGTTAAAGATGATTAAATTTCTCTATTACTGATTCACCCCCCCTCTCAGTAATCCAACAATTGGAATCAGAGCGGGTTCCTTCAGAAATCAGTTTAACCACTGAAAGAAAGATCACGGAGAGAAAAAACTTGGATAAAAATTGAATACCACAGTTTGATGGACAAAAGTATGCATTTTGGAGCATAAGGATGAAGAAATATATACAGACACATAGATTTGAAATTTGGCAATCAATTGTAGATGGATACACAATACCAATAGTTCCACTAACAAATCACTAAGTAGTGCAACTCGGTCAGAATAATTCCAAAGCCACAAATGTACTTCTGAATGGTCTTAGTGAAACAATATTCTCCAAAGTTGCACATTGTAAATCCACTAAAGAGATTTGGGACAAACTTTGAAATATTTATGAAGGAGATTCAAAATTCAAAGCAGCAAAGATTCAAAATTACAAAGGTCAGTTCGAACAAATTAAGATGAAGGAAGATGAAAATATTGCAACTTACTTTTTACGAGTTGATGAAACAGTAAATGAAATCATAGGATTGGGAGAAGAAATCGAAGAATCTGTAATTGTTCAAAAGGTACTAAGATCTCTTCCTATGAGAATTGACCCTAAGATATCAGCACTAGAAGAAAGAGTAGATCTGAACTCAATAAGCATGTATGAATTACATGGAATCTTAACAACATATGAAATGAGAACTGAATAGGAAAATCCAAATACAAAAGCATCCAAAAATTCAAAGAAAAAATAAAAAGAACTTAGTAACAGCATTGATGTCTTGGAAGATGATGAAGAAGTGGCCAATTTTGTCAAAAGATTGAACAAGGGAACCAACGACATGTATAGAGGTAAGATTCCTTTGATTTGTTTTAATTGTGATGGTATCGGTCATTTTGCTAACAAATGTCCTCATAAGAAAAAGAGAAATGATGAAGGTTACTCAAATAACAAACAAACATATAAAGGAAAAAGAACCACAAAGGAATTTTTCAAGAAACACTTATGCACCAAAGAAGACATCTCATCATCAGATGAAGATGAAGTCAGTGATAGTGAGACAGAAAGAGTTCTATTCATGGTAGTAGAAGACTTTGATAAAGAAGACTCCGAAGAAGAATATGAAGAAGCTGAACAAGAATATGAAGCTCGACAGAAGTTGACTACCGAGAAGAATTGATGTGTGCCATAGAAGTTATCAGAAGAGAAAAGAAGAAAAACAAGAAACTACAAGTAGAACTAGACAAGAAAGAAGACACTCAAGAACTAGAACAAATGATCACAAATTTGAAGGTTCAAATAGAAGAAGATAAAAGAATTGAAGAAACACTCAAAGAACAACTAGAAGAAAAAGGCAGGATCATTGAAAATTTGGAAGCATAGATTGTCACATTAAGAAATGATCTTCAAAAGAAAAATATGCAGAAAAACTCAAAATTTTTGGATGACATTATCAATAGTCAAAAACCTCATCATGACAAGTCTAGACTTGGATACAATCAGACAGAAAAAAGATCAAGCTCCAAAACAACAGAGCAAGAAACATATCTAAAAAGATATGCATAATCAATCAAAGGGGATAGTGTTATAACCCTAAATTGCACTATCCCTGCTTACCTGGCATCAGGCCTAATCATGCCTCTTCCTAGTCAAAACCATGCTGAGCAAATCCTCAATAAACCACTTAAAACAAGAAACTCGCACCCTAACTGCTCATTGGGTGCGGGCATCCGCTTGCTGTCCTCATACTGCATGCGGGTATCCGCAGGATAACCCAAAACAGCCCGCGGGTACCTAACAAAGCAAAAAATCAGGAAAGTTTCCGCCGGGACACAAGGATTTTTGTCAGTTAACTGGAGCTCCGAGCCATGCATGGCCGAGAGTTCGCCAAGAACCCTAGCTCCTTCTAGCCTATAAAAGGAGGGGTAGGGGTACTATTCAAGAGAGGAAAAATCATAGAAAAGAAACTCTGCCAAATTGCCAAGCCAGTTCTGTCCCAATCCTTTAGCCCAGCCTTGAGCTTTAGGAGAAATACATGCAGCAGCAGTTGGAGGACAGAAAGAAGAGGAAGAGCCCAGGATCAGGATCGTGGAACGGTGGCCAATCTCAGAAATCATTGTAAGTTGATTTATATTGATGGTAATGAAAAAGATACTTTTCCCGTCCCGAAATACATGAATCTCATCTTTGTTATCTGGTTTGTGTTTTATCTCTAACCCCCTAGTAGATCAGTAGCATGCATATATGTTTTTGTCTTGTTTTCAGGAAAGCTTTGTGGAAGGAGCAACAGTAGCAAGGAGACAACAACTCAACGGAGGATCTACTTCAACCTTCGGAAAACAAGATTAGTTCATTCTTTCTGTGCTTGTCTGAGAAAAGGAGTTGAGATTTTGGGTAGAAGGTTAAAGGTTAAATCTGAAGGGTCATGATCTGTGTATAAGCTTAGAGCCCTAGCTTATTAGTCCGTAGGGTAAGAAAACCCCACAACAGAATTGGCGACTCCACTGGGGACTTATTTTTCTCTTAGGGTCTCTTGGTTTGGTGAAAGATCTTTTGGTAGTTTAAGAGAATTAAATTTCAGTTTCTTTGCTTATTTTTGTTCTCTGTTAGTCGAAAGCTAGCAGAGAGCCTGGTGATCAAATACCAGTTCTCTTTGACTGACGCTCGACATTTTCTTTTCGGGACACACAGAGGTACCCGCGGCCTGTAGAAGCCCTGCCCGCGGGTGACCCGTGCCCTAACCTTCTGCAACACGCGGATATCCGTGTCCTGTAGTGGTTTCAGTATCGTGTAGTGACCAGGAGGTTGAAGAGGCAGTCCCCTCTTCCCCTGTCAGAAGTTTATCTTCTCAGGGGGATTTTTGGATCCTGTCTGGGTCTGAATTGGTTTACAGTCTTGTGTTTCAGTCTTGCTTGTTGTGTGTGTCTTCACATTGGGTTTTTTCTTTTTGCAAATTTGTTTTTTCTGTTAGAGTGATAGCATCTCAGCCTGTCAGAGACTCTGGTTATCAGTACCAGAGGCCTTTTTCAGGACTAGATTGGCTGTGTGTGATTTTTTTCTTAGTTTTTTAAACATACCCGCGGCCTGCTTAAGCTTAGCACGCGGATACCCGCGCTCTGTAGTGGTTCAGCACGCGGGTACACGCGGGCTGTCTTGGTGACAGTCGCGGATCTGTTAGGAATTTTTTCGTCTTGGGTGGGGCAGTCATCCCCTCCTGTGGTGAGAAGAGCTCCTGTCAGAGGTTTAGAGTCTGGGGCTGCACAGTCAGCAGGTTAGGGCATTTCCCCCCTTTGCTTGTGCTTGATATTTGATTTTTTTTGATAGAAAAGACATTCATTTTATGGTTTTTAGGCAAGTGTAGGAGTTAGTGTTGTTGAGATTGCTTGGTTGCATTTTCATGCTCTGATTCTGTTTGCGATCTGCGCTTTAAGCCAGAGTTTTTCTTTCATTTCTCTTGGTTTTGAACTTGTCATCATTTTTCCTTGTTGTGTGATTTTACAACGAAATAAAAAACAATTTTTTGCTTCATTTTTTCTTCTTGGATTGAGGATTGAGTTGTGGCAGCGGTAGCTTGGAAAGAAGTCTTTTGCATAAGTTTTTCAGTGCATGTCTAGTATAAGTAGCTTTCAGATCTGAGCGAAAGTCCTCTTCATTTACTGCATAAAATCTTAGTAAATCTGAAAAAAGAAAATAAGTCTTTTCATTGAAAAAGTTGCTGGTTTTGCATTTTAGAGCAAGTTTGTTTTCAGCATTTCTGTGCATTTTGCTTTGAGTCTGTTTTACACATCACTAGTTTCACTTCCGCACCTTGAGATTTAAAAATCCCATTAAAAGCAACGCTTAATAAAATCAAGTAGACTTTTCTATTTGTAGGGTGGACACATTAGCTCAGGATAGGGCCTTGGAATAGGT
>JZKD02S1931848.1:151755-175345 GCA_000966675.3 Picea glauca
GGATTGCCCCTCTATCATAAATGCCTCTGCATCTGGGTGCCAATAGTCAACCAAGGCATTCAGTAGCCTGGGTTGAGCGCGCATGAATGGACATAAGAAAAACTTCACCAAGCCACACTGTGATAGCACGACCATCACATTCAGATCTGCAGCCACTGCCTCATTGGCAGCCTCGTGCTCCCTCTCTCTCCAATGAACATACATCCTGCAAAACACACAAGGCAAAAAAGGGGAGTTTAGATCTTCACTCAATCAATTTTCCATCATGCGGGAGTAGCCCGCGGGCTGTCGAGGCGACAGTCACGGGTACCCGTGCACAGCTTTAGCCCTTTGCGCGGGTACCTGTGGGCTGTCCCTGGACAGCCCACGTTTTTCTAGGGCCGGCCTCTTAGAGGTCAACGACCACCCCCAAAAACAACCTAAATTCAACAAAGGAAGTATTGAAATGCAAGATGAGGGAGTTTGTACTTACTTGGTCCAAGCAGAAGTCCATTTCGTCCACCGTAGCTCCCGGAATCACGATCTCTGGCAAAGGGGGACTTTTGGCTCCAGAGTCAATTTCCAAATCAGCAATGGTGATAATGAGCTGCCAGCTTCTATTTATAGACTTTTTGGCCTCTTTTTGTCACCCTTTTGGGCCCTTTTATCAGTTTCTTTATACCAAAAACCAGTTTCAGTGGTTCCGGAGTTATATGGCAGGGATTTGATTAGGTATTGGGACATTTTTCATTGAGTTTCAGAAAATAAAAAAAATATACATAAGGACGGTCCATAATTTTTTTTTTCAAAAAATCAACCCGAGCATATAGGGTAGGATTTCATCCCCACTGTTGCATCTCGTTGCCTTTTGTTCTTACGATATGGGATTGATCCCATCCAGTTGTGACACGGAACCATCATATCTGCTCTAGAAGTGTCGCAACTTGGTGGTAGAGCTTACCAAAACATGGATGCCCTAGGTAGTTCCTGGTTGCATTATGGTGTCCATGCCATTTCTNGTTGATTCTTCCCATGTTTGCATGTGAAAAAGGATTTTAGGTTTGGGGTAGAAGGTTAAAAGTAATTTCTTAAGGGTCATGATCTGCATGCAAGTTTAAGCCCTAGCTTGTTAGTTTGTAGGGTATAATTTCCCAACAACAACAGGGGCTAAACACGAGGCCGCATGAGAAAAGACAATGAAGATAACTCCTCCAAAGCCGGACTGAACGTAGTGGGGAGCGCATATTGAGGATCTGTCTTGGGAATACTATCGCCTGCATTTTCCTACGGAGCTTCATGGACCTCGAATCCATTCGAGATCCTCTGTTGTCTTCCAGACCACTTGTTCTTGGTACCCTCGATGGGTTTCAAACTTGTTATTCTGATCATTTCGGTCTGCCCGACTGTCAACTGTACCCACTTGGTGACTGTTTGCGAGATGGAAGCTTAGTTGCCCATATTATATTGACTTACATGGGTGACTGAGGGGGCATACCATGGTACCTAGGGCATAAGTCGGGTCATGATTTTCAGAGTATACCCAGAGGGTTCTTCCGTGTTCGAGTTTCACTTGCACCGGTTAGTTACTCTAGTGTTGGTTGATGTAACTGTTATTCCTACTAGATAGTTGTTTGCTTGATTTGTCTTATAGGAATTTTTAGTGTGTACTCTGTGCTCCCTAGTTTTGCATAGTGAGTTAATCGATCATTTCTTTGGGTCTCTTACCTAAGGAGGTATACCGCCCACTCTATCAGTTGTGAGGACTTTTCGGTCTTTCACTTAGAAATGTGGAGCTGCCTCTTTATAGGCATTGTTTTTTATACCACTGGTTCGCTAGAGTCATTGTGTGAGATTTTTACCGACTTGAATGATCCTGCAAGGGGAGAACCTGTGCATAAGATATTCATGGCTAACATTCCCGACGATACCAACCAAGGAACCCCTTAAAAAGGGGATTCTTGTGAGTTTCCTTTTTTCGGAAACATTGGTGTCCCTTTGATGGCCACTTTGTACATTCCTGGGTTGAATGTGGGACTATCGGTTTGGTTGGGTACCATTCCAAATGTCCCGAATGCTATTGATGCTTCTCAATTAAGAACTTTATGTCATGGGCACCATGTTGATGTTCCTTCATCAACGAAGCCTTCTCCTCCTCCTTCTCTCATCTCTGGTGAAAGTACAATTGCTAGTAACTGGAAGTCTAAATGAAATAGAAACATGAAGAATAGGAAGAAGAAATCACCAACCTCTACGAGTCACGTTGGAGATAGGTCGTCAACCTCTGTAAGTCATTTTGAAGACCAACACCCAACCTCTGCAAGTCATGCTGTGGGAATGAACCTAGTCCCTACAAATCATACTGGAGTTCAACAACCAACCTCTACTAGTCATGTTGGAGAGTTGTCAACAACTGATGCGAGTCATGTTGGGGGAAAGCACCCAACCTATGCAAGTCATGCTGGGGGGAAAATTCCAGTCACTACTAGTCATACTAGTGATAGGTCTATAGCCTCTGTGAGTCATGTTATCGACCCATCACCAACCTCTGCAAGTCATGTTGGATATCTGCAACTAACCATTGCTAGTCATGCTAGGGGCATTGATTCTGTTGAGAAACCTAGATGGATAGGATGTAACCCTAAGTTCCCCTGTAATCTTTGCAACGGATATCAACTTACTCATATATGCCCTAGAATTCCAGAGGTACCGAGATTGTGGTCCATGTCTGCAAGCTCTTCTGATTCTGAGTCTTCTAAGGTTTCCTCATAGTATATTCATCCTTTGGTTGATGAAGTGGTCATACCGATGCAATCTTCGGCTGATCCCACTCCTATTTTGGGGGGTGATGTGCCGTTAGACCATGTTGTCTCACAACCTATTCAGCCAGTGGTTGAGAAAGTGGTCACGCTGATGAAATTTTCAACTGATCCCACTCTTCTCTTGGAGAGTGTCGAGTCTACCAAAGTGGTCACGATGATGAAATATTTGGCTGATCCCACTCTTCTCTTGGGGAGTGATGTGTCTACCGACTATGTTTTTAGAATTTCCAATTCAGTATTTTCAGAACAAGGGGGCATTCCACTCACTTTGAGCACACCCCCTCCAAGCCCTAGGATGGCTTCCTTTGATTGTAATGATCTTGTTGAGCCTACTCTTCCTTCTTCTGCACCTTTTCAAATAAGGGTTGAAGTTAATTCAACAAACATTTATCGATGTATTATGGATGAAGGATCCTCCACAAGTATTTTATCCTCTTCGGTTTGGAAATCCTTGGGATCTCCTGATCTTGTGTTTGCATCGCAGGAGCTGTTGGATTTTGACAGACGTCCTAGTGACCATTTGGGGATTCTTCCTCAGTTGCCTATCTCATTAGGAGGGAAGACTGTCCTTTTAGATGTTATAGCGGTGCAAGGCCCATTGGATTTCAATATGCTTCTCGAGCATGATTATGTATATGCTATGAATGTTGTGGTGTCTACGCTCTTCCGGGTGATGCATTTCCCTCATAATGGAAGCATTGTCACTATCACCCAACTGACATCTGATAATCACCATCCTAATTCAGCGTTAGTTCAGGTTTCCCCTTTATATGTTCCTATTGTTCACATAAACTCTACCCTTCCATGGGTTAATTATGTGGCGTCTTATCCTTGGTGTTCAATTGATTCTGAGTAGGAACCTGTGCAATCATGTTTTCATTCTCGAGACTTGGTCTCATCAATTGATCTATTGGTTTATCCAATGGGGGCATGGGATCCCTTGCTTCCCCCTCTTGTTTCAAGTGATCTTGAGTCTCCTTTTGAGTCTGATCTCACTGTTTGTAGATCCTCAAGACCTCATGCTTGTGATTCTTCATTGATAGACTCTGTCGGTCTTGGCCAGAACATCCATCGTCATATGGAATATGGTTAGTTTACTTCACCCTTTGGTACTGTCGACCCTCCTTGTTTGCGTGATTTCTTGAATTCTGAATTTCCTTTGGATGAGGCTATCCTTGAATCCATGACTATGGTTTCTATACCATGGGAATACTTACACTGTGGTTTGTGTTTTCTTCCCTTTTGGGAGACTTTCCAAGTTGACTATCGAAGAGACTCTTGGTTTGAGCCTAGCAGTGGGCTCTACCTAAAACTGTACCATAAACAAGCGCATCAACCATGCACCAACCTGTACCAAACAACCTGGACCATAAATAAGTGCATCAACTATGCACCGACATTTAACTCAACCTATACCATCAATGAGTGGATCAACCATGCACCAAATATGTACCAATCATGCATCAAATACACATAAACTATGACTCATCAAGATGTACCAACATCATCAACTATACACCTCATGTATGTGCCAACTCATCAACTACTTGTCTCAACCATGTACCCAACATGTACCTCAACCATATGCCAAAGACATACACCAATATAACCATCAAAATTTATCTAACAATTCATCACTTTATCAATAAACCCAATATCATAAACCATTACATCAAATCATGTGCCACAACCTCATTGTTATACAACCTCTATCTGTAACATACCTCAACCAAAATCCCTCATCAATTTCATCATCCAAATCTGATTTGTAACTCTGTAACAGATCTGGTGTATATGATCACATACCTGCAAACCTTCCTTAACTTTAACAACAAGAGACTAGCATTTTCATCAAACTTTACTTTAGTTTCACATGACTAATTTTGGATTAGTCAACAACTCTAAATTAAAATAATCATAACTATGTACCTATAATGAATAAAGATCTGAAAATAGTACACAATGTTCTTCAGTGTCTTTTATGCAATTCCTCTAGGTTTCACTACTTGGAACCTCCCAGAAAAGGAGTTATAGAAAAACTGGCATACCTTTTTGAATTTTTAATTATTCTAGAGAGAGAACATGTAGAGCATGCCTCACATGGAATATTTGTTGTATGGATATGAAAATGGTAGACAACATATTGAATACTATACTCTAAACCATGTATTTGTTCTTACTTAATGTGGATCCATTATGAAGATGTTATGACGTTTTTACCCGAAACACTTGTTTTAGACTAGTTTCAGAACTAGCCACAAACCCTATTTTCCACGGAGTGTAACTCCCAAAATACAATGACCCATAAGATGAAGTTTTTATCACAGTTACTTGGATATGTTTTCTCATTGGCCTCAATATTTTTCTATCTGAGTCATTGTAGAAAAACAATTATTTCGAAAATGGTGAGATGACCTATAAATAGCATACGTTAGAAAGCATCATCAAAAGACTTTATCCTCCCTTGAATTTCAACCTTCTTTACTTCACCTTCCCTTTGAAATTCGCCTTATATCTCCTTTGGTTACCTCATTCACTTGTAGATATTCAATATGCTCAATGAATACTAATGGGAGACCCTTGCTCTCTTATTTATACTCTCCAAGTAGCTTCCTCTAGAAGTATCCACTTAACCACTTTGTCCACTTAGCCACTTTGTCCACTTAACCAACTTTGTTCACTTAGAAACTTTGTACACTTAGACACTTTGTCCACTTAACCACTTCTTGTTGCAACCACTTTATTAGTTAAATAATTTCTCTTTGCAACCACTTTGACTACTTTATTATTTAAATAATTTCTCTTTACTCAAAACTTATTGTTGCAGCTAACATTTATAAAATTATTCAATTCATAGCTTCTTTTCCCTTAACTAACTTCTTGTTGCAACCACTTTATTATTTAATTTATTTCTTGGTCAACCACTTTGTCTATTCAATCTTCTCATCACAACTACTTTACCATAATTACCAAACTCACAACTTCTTGTTGCAACTAATTAATTTTTAATTATTTTCTTAATGCAACAACTATCAACTATACCCTTGATTAAATCCTAGTTTCACCCACTTTGACTTGTCAACTTATTCTAGGAGTTTCTAGAGTAATTTGACTTCTTTGACCTTGTAGGGGCTTCTGGATAACTCATGAGGGTTCTCCAACTTCACAAGGCCATAACTCTCTAACCATGAGGAGTTATGTGACGTTTCACATATCACCAGAAATGGAATGACATGTACTATCCATCTAGAATAGTATTACCTACATATACATTGATATTCATTACATTATTCCTCAACCAAACTTGGGTTCCTTACCCATACCTCTAGATTTACCAGACATACTCAAGGGTTGACATCAATCTACAATATCACTCTCCAAAGGTTGACATCAATGACAACCAACAATCCAAACCAACTATCCATCAATCTAAACCAACTGTCTGAAAATATCCCCCTTTGGAATTGATGGCAACCAGGGATGATTTTAAGGATGGAAATTTATTTTAAAATGTAGAAACCTTAGCGAATATTACTAATCCTTCATATGTCAACTATAAATGTTTGGCGATCTTTTTGTAAAAATATTCAAATTTCTAACTATTTTATATAGTTTTTATAAAATTTTGGCGATTTATAAGGTAAAATAATTTTATCCTATAGAATTTTGGCGAATCATTTTTAAAATAGCGAATCTCGTTTTTGGAAAAACCATGGAAAATTAGCCCATGAGGGAAATTTAGCCCCTAAAATCATCCCTGATGACAACACCAACATTGATGACAACACTTACTCATGATAACATTCATTATCATACTCCTCATCAATGTTTCTATCTCTCCCCCTTTGACATCAATGGAAAAGGGTATCTCTCCTTGGGGATACTCCTTTGACTTAACTCTCCTTGGGGATACTCCTTTGACTGAACTCTCCTTGGGGTTGCTCCCCCTGTCTAAATGTCTTTGATATTTTCTCTATGTTTCTAAGCCTATGATTAATCTCTCTCCCTTCATATGAATAATATCCCCTCCTTTGAAAAATGGTATCACTTTGATGCAATACTGAAGTCATATTGCACATTCTTCCCTTGTGACAATATCCCCCACTAAAAACATGTCTATGTCCTCTCTCTCCAATCATATAACTCTCTATCTTGCATATGATGAATCTATTCCCATGGAATCATACCTCTATTCTTACCTCTTTGTCTGAAAACTTATCTGAATGATATTTATACCTATCTTTTTGGTTTTGTTTCTCTCTCTTGACTTCTCTACAATATGTTGTGTAGAAAATATAAGTCTTCCTGTACTTGTTTCCTTTTGGATTTATTGTCCATTGGTGCTTCCTTGTGCAATCAACTAACATATATGAAAAACATTCAAGAATAAGCATTCAAATATTCTTGTGTAATTATCATCCATTATGATAATATTCTTTTGTCTATGAACCACTCTCTGAACCAATCTATGAATCCATGCTCTCATTGACTGTCATATATCTTTCCAAACCTGCTAAGTGTTCTTACGAATCCATCTCTGTCCATACTTTCCAAGACTTTGCTACACAACTATCCATAATTTTGACTCATATGTCACTGTACTATCATGAAGTATTCACTACTACAATTGATTAATCTATCATATTGTACTTCTGCTAATTGACTGCTTTGAATCTGTCTACTCAAACTCTACAAGCTGCTCGAAGGATGGTTCTCTGGTCTGTCTCAGCTACTGCATAGACTCCCCATGTCTATTATTAATATTATCTGGGAGTCTCTAAGCTAGATGGCTCAGAATAATTCCTGCTCTGATGTGGATTCATCATCATCTTCATCAGTAGATTCATCATCTCTCTGAACTCTGACTTCTTTATTTCTGTCTGTGGATTCATATTTCACTACAATACCTAAAAGTACAACCTCTTGAACTTATTCCTTATTTACCTGTCCTCCTTTTCTTTCATTTATTTTCCAAACCTTTCTGTATCTGACATCTTTTTTTTTTTCTTTATAGATTTGTCTTCATCTCGTTTTATTGCCAATCTTGCGATCTCTGGGACTTGGTCTTTGTTCACCTGTTCTTCCTATTTTTCTTATCCATACTTTCTTATATCTGATATCATTGTTCTCTTTCATGGAAGTATTGATCATGCTTCTACAATCATGAGCTATGTGTCTATAGTTATGACATTTTTAACATTCAATGTTACCTAGGGCCACATAAGCATTTATTGCTTGAACATTTATTTTATAATCCCTGCAATCTGCAACCATATTTCCAAAGTTAGTGTAATAAAGACAATGACCATAAAAGAAATTTACACACCTGGGAGTGAATGATCTTCTTTGTGGTGTAGTCCTTCTAAATTTCTGCCTTGACTGATCATGATCATGATTGAAGCTTCTTTGTGGCTTGGACATGGATGGTCTTCTTGAAGATGTATCTTTATTAGTTTTCTTATATTCTAGTTGACCATGATTCCTTCCTTTGAGTACTTCTGCATAACTCTTTCTATTTTCTTCATTCTTCTTTTCTAGCAACCTATAGTGCTTCTCTTCATTCTCTACAATTGATATGGATGTTTCTGTCTCTTCAATGTTCTTGTTGAGCTTGAGGATTTTACTTCTCAATGTGACACCTTCTTCTTCAAGATTCTCAACATCTTCTTCTTTCTTCATTATCTGAGACTTCATGACTTCTTCTGTTCTTTTCGCTTCTTCAAGATGGATTTTTAATGTGATTATTTCTTCTTCAAGTCCTTTCTCTTCTTGACCAAACTCTGCCTCAAGCTAGTTTAGATCATTATTTCTTTCCTTAAGATGATCTGTCAATATCTTCTCTCTCGTTTCTGCTTCTTCCTTCTGTGCTTCTATGTTGGCTTCCAAATATTGCTTTTGATATTCAAGATTTTCTTTGATCTTTCTGGCTTCTTCTAGATGCGTTCTTAAGTTCTCGATGACCTGTTGGGATTCTTAAAAAATGTGAACACTTTCCTTTTGTTTCATCAATTCTTTCTTGAGTGACTTGTTTTATTCTCTTTCTTTTCTTAGTTCATCTAAAGCACTTACCATTTATGCTTCATAATTGTATTCTATTTCAATTAGATTTTTTGTCTCATTTCCTTCATGGCATTCCATTTCAAGATATCCGCATTTTTCACAATTAAAGCAAAACAACATAGTTTTGTTGATTATGTACTCTTCATCTTCTGAATCTGTTTGACATGATGAACATATTTCTTCTTAATATGTACCAACATATTCTTTGACATTCTCTGACTCTATGATGGGTGAAGAATAGATATTATGTAACTTATCCCAATGTTCTTTAGCTGATGAACATTTAACCACTTTGTCCTTTACTAAATCATATAGTCGTTCCAAAATGGAATCCATTGCAATTTTGTTATTACGTTTCAGTTCCTTCTTTGATGTAGTCTTTTCCCTTTTTGAACTATCATATCCTGTAACAACTGATTTCCAAATATCATACCCCTGTGCCTTTAAAAATAATTTCATCCTTCCACTCCATATCTCATACTTTAAACCATTCTGGCCATTAAAAAACAACACTCTATTCTAAAAATAATCCATGATATCCTTCTAGTGGTTAAACTATTTCTTGAAGGAACCTGCTCTGATACTAATTGTTGGATTACTGAGAGGGGGGGTGAATCAATAATGAGCAATTATACCAATTATTAATCCATTAAACCATAAAGTATATTCTTTTACTTATTCAACCATGTTCATATGTTCATCATCAATATCTTACTGTATCATAAGCATTAAAATTCATCAGTGCATAATAGATAATAATAAACACATATACACAATGCACAGTACACCAATATTTACATGGAAACCCAATGCGGGATAAAACCACATAATGTTTTTCTTATATGTCAAGAATCACATTCAAGGAAGCACCAACTTCCAATTCTCTAGCTACAACTAGAAGGAGGCTCCAACCCCCTAGTTTCTTAGGATACAACCTGGGGGAAGCTCCAACTCCCCAATTCTCTGGCTACAACTAGAAGGAGGCTACAACCCCCTATGTTCTATGGCTACAACCACCTATCCTTACCTTGTCCAACCACCCTGAAATATAAGTAGAATGATGGAACCACTGTCACACTATCACTGTGAGATATATTGCTATAAACCTGTACCAATCAACCTGCACCAAACGACCTGTACCAAACAACTTGTAATCAACCCATACCATAAAAAAGTGCATAAACCATGCACCAACCTGTACCAAAAAACCTGTAATCAACTTGTACCATAAAAAAGTACATCAACCATGCACCAGCTTGTACCTCAACCTGTACCATCAACGAGTGCATCAACCATGCACCAAATATGTACCAATCATGCATCAAATACACATAAACTATGACTCATCAGGTTGTACCAACATCATCAACTATACATCTCATGTATGTGCCAACTCATCAACTACTTGTCTCAACCATGTACCCAACATGTACCTCAACCATATACCAAAGACATACACCAATATAACCATCAAAATTTATCTAACAATTCATCACTCTATCCATAAACCCAATACCATAAACCATTACATCAAACCATGTGCCACAACCTCACTGTTATACAACCTCTATCTGTAACATACCTCAACCAAAATCCCTCATCAATTTTATCATACAAATCTGATTTGTAGCTCTGTAATAGACTTGGTGTATATGATCATATTCCTGCAAACCTTCTTTAACTTTAAAAACAAGAGACTAGTATTTTCATCAAACTTTACTTTAGTCTCACATGACTAATTTTGGATTAGTCAACAACCCTAACTTGAAATAATCATAACTATGTACCTGTAATACATAAAGATCTGAAAATAGTACAAAATATTCTTCAGTGTATTTTATGAAATTCCTTCAGGTTTCTCTACTTGGAACCTCCTAGAAAAGGAGTTATAGAAAAATTGGCATACCTTGTTGAATTATGGATTATTCTAGAGAGTGAACTTGTAGAGCATGCCCCGAATGGAATATTTGTTGTATGGATTTAAAAATAGTAGACACCATACTAAAGAATGTACTCTAACCCATACATTTGGTGTTATTTAATGTGGATCTGTTATGAATACGTTATGACATTTTTACTTGAAACACCCTTTTTAGACTAGTTTTAGGACTAGCCACAAGCTTTATTTTCCATGGAGTGTAACTCCCAAAATACAACGACCCACAAGCTAAATTGTTTATCATAATTACTTGGATATGTTTTCTCAACAACCTCAAGATTTTTATATCTGAATCATTCTAGAAAAAAACGTTATTGCAAAAATGGTGAGATGACCTGTAAATAACATACCTATTAAATTTTTAATTAAATAAAGTACCAAGGCAAGTGTTTCTCTTCCCTAGGTGCCTAAGGAGGAGAAAGTGCCTAATGTGGGTCCTAATCATTTCATTTATGAGATGCAAATTAAAAGATAACTTTATGACTAAAGTGAAGGTGAGTGAAGAGACATCAAATCTCATCCACTCATCTAATCTAATCTCAATCGTTATATTAGAAAACCCCTCACGTTCCCTCATGACGTCGACTAGGGCAAGAGGGTGCACCCATTCTTGGGTAGTTGATGCATTCTTGTCGAGAGAGAAAGAGAGAAAAGAGAGAGGTTGAGCTGGAGAAGAAAGAGACAACATTTGTAGATCTAGGTGCGCATCCCAAGGCAGCGAGCTAGCACAGAAATCAAGACAGCAAGGTACAACCATTAATGCAGACTGTACGATACGAATTCCTAGAGGTCATACAACCATTTTTCATGCACAGAAATTGAGGGAGATAGCTGAAGAATTTCCGGGGAGTTTGGCATGCATCCCAAGGCTGTCGTACAACCATTTATTGGTACAGAAATTGAGGTAACTACTGTAATTAATTTCTGGGTATATTTATGTACAGTCCGTATAGTTTGGCATGAATTTCGGGGGCTGTACAACATGATTTTCAAGGGGTTGTTCATGCTGGGTTTTCCATACAGTCTTAACAGAGTTTTGGCATGAATTTTGAGACAGTCAGTATAGCATCAATTGTTGGGACAACCGTACAGTTGTACGGATTCCTGGGATAGAAATCGAGGAGCATTTTCCAGGATTGTTCTGAAGGATTTTTTTGCGAAAGAAAGTCTAGATAAGTTTGTGTAAATTTATGAAGATGAATATGCTATAAAATAAATTTCTTAGAAGCTCATAAATAATAAAAAACCCTCTCTCATTGGTTTTCCCCTTGTGGGTTTTTCCAGGATCGAAGTTAGACTGAAAATCTTTGTGTCTATATTTTCTAAATTTTGCATACTGCTGATATTTTATTTCTACGTTGAAAACGATGTTCAGAATCCTCATGTTTTAGTTCTGAAGTTTATTTTCTGTTAATTTTTTATATGATGAAACGGTGTTGAAACATATGTTGAAATAGTGCTGAAACATATGATGAAACAATGCTGAAACAGTGTTGGAACTGTGTTGAAACATAAGCTGAAACAATGTTGAAACAGTGATGAAACAACGCTGAAACTGGGTTTGGGCATTTAACTTTGGCTGAAAAATTGGTGAGACTCAAATTGGGTTGGGGTCTGAAAAATTAACATGGTATCAGAGCTGAGTTGAAGAGAAGCAGAGATTTTAGCAGACAGAAAGTTGGGACAACAGTCACTTCACAGGGCAGATTTTTGAATTTGTGATTTTTAGTAGAAAAAGGGTCATGGCTACTGGTTTGAGAGTTGAGGACAGACTTGCTGGGGCAGCAAATTTTGGTGCTTGGAAGGAGAGGATGATCTTTCTTTTGCAAGAAAATGAGTTGTGGGACATTGTGGAGAATACCACTACTCATCCTGTTGTGGTACCCACTGATGCTACTCTTCTTACAGCCTATACTAAGAAGAGTATCAAGGCTAAGAGATTTATTCTTGATGCCATCAAGGATGATTTGATTCCTCACTTGATGGGGAAGACACGTGCCTATGAGATGTGGGAGTCTTTGACAAAATTGTACCAGAGTACAAATGAGAATCGAAAAATGGTTTTGAGAGAAAAACTAAAGAGCATAAAAATGCCTAAGGATGAAAATGTGGTCACATACCTCAGGTGAGGGATGAGCTTGGAGTTGTGGGGAAAGCCATAGTTGACAGTGATCTTGTGAGAACAGTATTGAATGGTGTTTCCAAACAATGGGTTGTTTTTGTGGAGGGCATTATTTCTAGGGAGAAGCTTCCCAATTGGGAACGTCTTTGGGATGACTTTATTCAGGAGGAGACCCAAAGAGGTTATGTGCATGGCAGTTCATCTACAAGTCATGAGGAGGAGAATGTGGCTCTTTCTACCACTAGCAAGAAGAAGGTCAGAAAGGGTCCAAAGGGAGGACAGAAGCCGAAGGGTGAAGGGAAGAAAGACATGAGAAAAGTCAAGTGCTTTGCTTGCCATAAGTTTGGGCACTATCTAGGACAGTGTCCAAACAAGAAGAAGAAACAAACAACAGCTTCAACAGAGGTGGAGGAGTTTTCCACCAAGTTTGACAAGGAATTTTCCTTGATTGCATGTCTATCCTCAAGGACCACTACTATAGATGCTTGGTATATAGACAGTGGTGCCTCTCGTCATATGACAGTAGTTTGTGAGCACCTAACAAATCTTACACAGAGTGGAGATACAGAGGTAGTGCTTGGAGATGATCGGGAGGTCAAGGTGGCTAGTTGTGGGACCGTATCATTTCAGAGGGAGTCTTTTCCTCCCATGACTTTGACAGAGGTTCTTTATGTTTCGATCTTGAAGAAGATCTTAGTGTCAGTTTCTACTATTGAGGAGAAGGGCTATGAGGTCTTGTTCCATGATGGGCAGGTGCTTCTTTTCCCCATAAGGTCTAGCATCACTTCGTCCAAAGTGATTGGTACTAGACATGAGAGGTTGTACAAGTTCTTGTTCTAGCCAGTGCGAGCATTGATTCATTCTACCAGTAGCAGCATTGACCTATGTGAGATATGGCACAGGAGGATGACACATTTGCACCATGGGGCTTTGAGAGTTCTGAGGGAGATGGTGACGAGAGTTCCAGATTTTAGTTCAGAGCACCATGAGTTGTGCAAGGGGTGTACCTTGTGAAAGTACACCAAGACTTCTTTTCCGAGTAGTGACAGTAGAGCAGCAAGGATACTTGATCTTATACATTCAGATGTATGTGGCCCAATGTCTTCGACATCGTTGACTGGATCCCTATACTATGTTGTATTCATTGATGACTTCTCTGGGAAGTTCTGGATTTTCTTCATGAAGACCAAAGGACAGGTCTTTAGTCGGTTCCAAGATTTCAAAGCTCTTGTGGAGAACTAGATAGGGAAGAAAATCAAAGTCTTGAGATCGGACAATGTGGGTGAGTATACCTCCAAGGAGTTCATGGATTTCTGTGCAGGAGAGGGCATCAGGAGGGAGTTGACTGTTCCTTACAACCCACAACAGAATGGGGTTTTTGAGAGGAAGAACAGGGCCATTGTTGGGGCTGCGAGAGCCATGCTACATGATTAGGGGCTGCCACTATTTCTTTGGGTTGAGGCATGCTACACTATAGTTTATCTGTAGAACAAGAGTCCTCTTAGGGTTGTGGGGAGCATGACTCCTGAGGAGGCTTTCTCTGGGAAGAAGCCTAAGGTGGGGCACTTTCGGATTTTTGGGTGCGTCACATATTCATATGTCCCTTATGAGAAGAGGACAAAGCTAGAACCCATGGTAGAGAGAGGGATCTTTGTTGGGTACAATGAGACTTCAAAGGTTTTATGTATTTACCTTCCTTCCTTGAGGAAGACTGTCTTGAGGAGGGATGTCAGATTTGAGGAGGACAGAGCCTTTAGGAAGTCTAGAGGGACAAAGAGAGGTGAGTAGTCTTCATCTCAGATTCAGATGATCCCACAGCAGACTACAGTGACACAGATTTCAGGGCCACCATCTTCGGTGACTACAGGTTCACAGGTGACAGGGCCACAGAGTTCAGGTTCATAGGCTACTGGTCCACAGGTTTCAGGATCAGGTACTTCAGGGTCTACTACAGGATCATTGTCTTCAGCAGATGGGGTTGAGTAGGGAGAGTCCCTTCCATAGGAAACTACTTCAGAGAGGAGGAAGCCCAAATGGCTTCAGGACACTTTGAGGGAGACACAGGGTTCAGTGGGGAATCCCAGACAAACAGTGAGGGAGAGTAAACCTCCCGAGAGATTTTGAAGCTACATCACGATGGTGAGAAGTATTCAAGAGTCTAAACCTTCCACTTTTGAGGAGGCCTCTAGTAGACAGGTATGGAGAGATGCCATGATAGAAGAGTACAATTCCATCATGAAGAACGATGTCTGGGAAGTTGTTCCTAGACCTGAGGAGAAGTCAGTGGTGACTTCCAAGTGGCTCTACAAGCTAAAGCATGCTGCGGATGGCAGCATTGAGAAGTAAAAAGATCACTTTGTGGCTCAAGGGTTTTCACAGGTTGAGGGAGTCGAATATGATGAGACCTTTGCACCGGTTGCTCAATACACTTCGATCAGGGCAGTGATCTCCATTACAGTAGAGATGGGTTGGAATATCCACCAGATGGATGTGAAGACCGCATTTCTGAATGGTCTTATTGAGGAGGAGGTGTATATTGAGCATCCATTGGGATTTGAGGTGCTTGGAGAGAGTCTCATGTGTGTAGACTGAAGAAGGCATTATATGGGCTGAAACAAGCTCCCAGAGCTTGGTATTCAAGAATAGATGCCTATTTGCAGTAGTTGGGTTTTGAGAAGAGTGAGGCAGATCCCAACCTGTACTTCATTGTGGTTGGAGAGGATCCTCTCATTCTTCTTCTTTATGTGGATGATATTTTTATTACAGGGGCAGAGAGACTCATCAACAGCTGCAAGGAAAGCCTTGCTTCAGAGTTCGAGATGACAGACATTGGACTGATGCATTACTTTTTAGGATTGGATGTTTGGCAGGAGCCTGGACACATCTTCCTAGGATAGGGGAAGTATGTGTGTGACATTCTGAGCATATTTCATATGGGAGATAGCAGGCCCATGACCACTCCCATGATTACCAACTGGAAGAAGCTTCATGCTTCTGAGTCACAGTTGGTGGATTCCACTTTGTATCATCAGTTGATTGAGTCATTGATGTATTTGGTCAATACCAGGCCAGATATTTGTTTTGTTGTTAACACTCTTAGTCAGTTCATGGTTGAGCCTAGGAGAGTGCACTGGGTGGCAGCAAAACATGTGCTCAGGTATCTTTCTGGTACCGTAGAATATGGTTTGGACTATCATAAAGGAGATGGAGTTCGTCTAATTGGCTATACAGACTCAGATTGGGCAGGATGTGTCAGTGAAAGGAAAAGCACTTCAAGGTGTTTCTTTGGATTGGGATCGACAGTTGTGTCTTGGTTCAGTCGGAAGTAGAAGTCAGTGGCTTTGAGTTTGGTAGAGGTTGAGTATATGGCAACTAGTCAGGCTAGTTGTGAGCCCCTTTGGCTTCACAAGATATTGGTTGGATTGTTCGGTGTGCAGTTGAGGCCTACCATGATTTACTATGATAATTAGAGTTGCATTAAACTCTCGAAGAATCTAGTTTTTCATGACCGGTCTAAGCATATCAAGATTCGGTATCACTTCATCCGTGATTATGTTTAGAGAGGAGATGTGGAGCTACAGTACATATCTATTGAGGAGTAGGTTGCAGACATACTCACCAAGGCATTGAACAGGGGCAAGTTTGTATTTTCCAGGGACAAGCTTGGAGTAGTGAGTAACACTTTCCTCTGTATGAGGGAGTGTTAAATTTTTAATTAAATAAAGTACCAAGGAAAGTGTTTCTCTTCCCTAAGGGCCTAAGGAGGAGAAAGTGCCTAATGTGGGTCCTAGTCATTTAATTTGTGAGATGCAAATTAAAAGATAACTTTATGACTAAAGTGAGGGTGAGTGAAGAGACACCAAATCTCTGCCACTCATCTAATCTAATCTCAACTGTTAGATTAGAAAACCCCTCACCTTCCCTCATGAAGTCGACTAGGGAAAGAGGGCACACCCATTCTTGGGTAGTTGATGCATTCTTGTTGAGAGAGCAGGAGAGAAAAGAGAGAGGTTGAGCTGGAGAAGAAAGAGACAACATTTGCAGAGCTAGGCATGCATCCCAAGGCAGCGAGCTAGAACAGAAATCGAGACATCAAGGTACAACCATTAATGTAGATCATACGGTACGGATTCCTAGAGGCCGTACAACCATTTTTCATGCACAAAAATAGAGGGAGACACCTGAATAATTTCTAAGGAGTTTGGCATGCATCCCAAGGTTGTCGTACAACCATTTATTGGCACAGAAATCGAGGTAACTGCTGTAATTAATTTCTGGGTATATTTCCATAAAGTTCGTACAGTTTGGCATGAATTTTGAGGGCCGTACAACACGATTTTCAAGGGGTTGTTCATGCTGGGTTTTCTGTACAGTCTTAACAGAGTTTTGGCATGAATTTTGAGACAGTTTGTACAACATTAATTGTTGGGACAACCGTACAGTTGTATGGATTTCTAGGACAGAAATCAAGGAGCATTTTCCAGGACTGTTCAGAAGGATTTTTTTGTGAAAGAAAGTCCAGATAAGTTTGTGTAAATTTCTGAAGATGAATATGTTGTAAAAGAAATTTCTCAGAAGCTCATAAATAATAAAAAGCCCTCTCTCACTGGTTTTCCCCTTGTGGGTTTTTCCAGGGTCGAAGTTAGACCGGAAATCTTTGTGTCTATATTTTCTATGTTTTGCATACTACTGATATTTTATTTCTGCATTGAAAACGATGTTCAAAATCCTCATGTTTCAGTTCTGAAGTTTATTTTATGTTAAGTTTTTATATGCTGAAACAGTGCTGAAACAATGTTGAAACATATGCTGAAACAATGCTGAAACATATGCTGAAACAATGCTGAAACTGTGTTGAAACATATGCTTAAACTATGTTGAAACATATGCTGAAAAAATGCTGAAATTGTGCTGAAACATATGCTGAAACAGTGCTGAAACTGGGTTTGGGCATTTAACTTTGGCTGAAAAATCAACGAGACTGAAACTGGGTTGGGGTCTGAAAAATTAACAATACCTTAGAAAGCATCATCAAAAGACTTTATACTCCCTTGAATTTAGGTCTTCTTTACTTCACCTTCCATTTGAAATTCACTTTAGATCTCCTTTGGTTACCTCAGTCACTTGTAGATATTCAATATGCTCAATGGATACTAATGAGAGACCCTTGCTCTCTTATTTATATTCTCCAAGTAGCTTCCTCTAGAAGTATCCACTTAACCACTTTGTCCAATTAGCCACTTTGTCCACTTAACCAACTTTGATCACTTAGCCACTTTGTCCACTTAAACACTTTGTCCACTTAACCACTTCTTGTTGCAACCACTTTATTATTTAAATAATTTCTCTTTGCAACCACTTTGACTACTTTATTATTTAAATAATTTCTCTTTACTCAAAACTTCTTCTTGCTAACTTTTATATAATTATTCAATTCATAGCTTCTTTTCCCTTAACTAAATTCTTGTTGCAACCACTTTATTATTTAATTTATTTCTTGGTCAACCACTTTGACTATTCAATCTTCTCATGACAACTACTTTACCATAATTACCAAACTCACAACTTCTTGTTGCAACTAATTTATTTTTAATTATTTTTTTAATGCAACAACTATACCCATGATTAACTCCTAGCTTCACCCACTTTGACTAATCAACTTCTTCTAGGATTTTCTAGAGTAATTTGACTTCTTTGACCTTCTAGGGGCTTCTAGAAAACTCATGAGGGTTCTCCAACTTCATAAGGCCATAACTCTCTAACCGTGAGGAGTTATATGACATTCCACATATCACCGGAAGTGGCATGACATGTACTATCCATCTAGAATAGTATTACCTACATATACACTGATCTTCATTACATTATTCGTAAAAAATAATTGGGTTCCTTACCCATACCTCTAGAGCTACCCGAAATACTCAAGGTTTGACATCAATATCTAAGAGTTGACATCAATATACAATATAACTGTCCAAAGGTTGACATCAATGACAACCAACAATCCAAAGCAACTGTCCATCAATCTAAACCAACTGTCTGACAAGCTCATGAGAGTTTTCTCTTATTTTAGCAATGTTGATTTTCTTCTTTATGTTAGATATAATAGAAAATACTTTTGATATTATAGATTAGGGTTAATGGCTTAATGGTTAATAACATGTGTTTCCTCCTTGGAGGTCACAGGTTCAAATCTAGAGGGGGGTAGGGTATGTACACCTCCATAGACTTTAGTAGTCAAATCGTTGCGTGGATGGTTTCCTTGTCCACAAACAAGGGGGTATCATACACCAATTTGGTTTTTGTCTTGGACATGACCTTAAAATTAGATTATTAGTATTAGTTTTAGTATTAATATTAGTAATAGTATTAGTATCTCATTTTTCTCTTATCCTCTAATTCTTTATTGCAACAGTTGATGACCTCTTTATAGTGTCTTAATTTTGTCTTGTCCTCTAATTATTTATCCCACCACAATTTCTCTTTAAAATTAGACACAAAAGTATTTTTAATGGTATTGATATTATTTAGAGTGACCTCATTCTCTATTCTCCAATGATTTAGCCAAGATTTAGCATATTTATGCCAACCCATATTAAGCTAGAGTGGCTTTGACTAGAGTTTGAAGAAATCATAGGAAGCCTCTTGTGTTTCATGTTAGTTGTCTCATGCTTGTACATTGGATACCTGGTAATATCCATACTTTGAATGGAGTTATGGTACAATGAAATGAAAAAACAATGCCCAAAATTCAAATTTTGGATCATAAATTGCTCATTGTCGAGGAGATTGCTAATAGAAAGGGAAAAGCTATCTAAATAGAGGGTAGATTATTAGTTAAATGGTTGGAAAATTAAATTGGTAGGAAGGAATAATTTGGCGTAATTGTTGGATGCATACCTAGTCAGGGGAAAAGGCTATTTTTGGGAAAAGAAGCATGAAAGGAAGAAAGGATAGATGGAAGAAAAAGCAACATGTGTGAGGGAAGCGTACGAGGCGCGCATGCAAGGAAGACCTAAAAACGCCAAGGTTAGGGTTTTTGCAATTTACTGATTAGGCTGATGAGCCAAGGATATAAATAAGTAGTACTGAGAGCGAGATAGAAGATAGAGAGGACGAGAGCAGAGAACGGATGGTAGAGAGTTATAACAATTGTACTAGTCAGTAAGCTGGTGAGCTAGGGAATTAATGAGAGGATTGATCCCGAGGGTTAGATCATGGGCTTAGGAGCCTGGTATGATCTAGTCAGTCTCACATGGATCGAGGAGCCTATTGAAGAGGGTAGGATATAAGATTGTAAACACGCGCGGTATGACATATTACTGCACCATAATAAAGAGCCTGAGAGCCATATATTTGTGGATGTATCCCAAGAGGCGGTGAACCATGGTAATACCTGTGTTGTGATTAGATGTATGCATCTTTATTGTTGTTAAATGGTGAATGTTAGATGAATGAATTAACTAGTTAGATCTGGTATTTCACATGCATGAATATAATGGCTGTTATAATCAAATGTTAGACTGAATAAATAAAGATTACAAGATACAACTATAGATCTCCACTCATTCCTAGGTTTCAAACCATTGAGTATTGCAGCCACCCATAGAGCTATCTCGAGTGAGACTGCGCAGTACACCCTATGTGCTGCGTTGCCTTCTGGTTTACTAGGGGGGCCAATAGTTTTAGAGGGATTTTGTTGGGAGCTTGCTAAGTCTGAATCTGGGTCAATAGATGACAATAAGATCGAATCAGAGTAATTGAATAATAAAGTAGAAGAGTAAAATCCAACAAATGGTTCCGTTGTCGGTTGGTTAGAACAGGATGGGATTGAGTATATGAGATTTGCAGAAGACGCGTCAAAAGAATGCCAGATTGAACGACAAGACATTGAGAGAATGAGAATCTAAAAGAGGATGTTGAGACCATGGAATCCAACGAATGCAGAGATAGAGAGCTCGTTGAAAACAAAGGAGTTGGAGTTTGCGCAGAAATATCACAGAAACCCAAAGTTGACACCGCACAAATATCTAGACAAGTACGTATCCAACGACTTGCATGAATTATTTTTTTGTGATTTCCCACATGTGTTGCACAAGTGGATAAAAAGGTTGAAAGACAACCATCCTAAAAATCGGATCAGACAACTAGAGTGAAATCTTATAGATATTGCGTAATTACAAAAAATGATAATAAATTTACGCGTGCAGTAGATTTCTGGTTAGACAACATTGTTGCAGGATTTATCACAGAATTTGCAGTAGATACAATGAATTCTTATAGCGCAACAGAACAATAGTTCTTGAAGGGACCTCGAGGTAGGTATATTAGATCATTATATACTTCTATTAAGATATTACTATATAGCAAAGGTGTAATGATAATGGCGTCATACAACTAAACTTCTCTGTGTGCATGGGGGGAAGAGGGAAGAATTGACAGGAGAAGTAGAAATGGATAAAGAAAAGAAGGAGGATGCCTTGGGACCAATTATGATGTACAAATACTAGTTCAAGAATATCACGGAAACAACTGGAAGAATGTGCAGTGGAGTACCTTACCAATATAAGATGAACACCAAGAAGAGATACGTAGCCATGAAGGAGGGCTTGGCAAGTGATGGAGAAGAGGTAGAGGATCTTCAGGTTGTGGAGCAGATTGAGGAAATCCTACATGTGACATATGAGAGGAAGATGAGAGGTCCAAGAGAGGGAATAGAAGGTAGCACTCTTATCCATATCAGTGTCAGTTTGGAACCCATAAACCCATGTGTGACTAATAAACCAAGAAGAACACCACCATTTAGACAACCGAATTTCGGGAGAAGGAAGATAGCAGGAAGTACATATACACAAGGAACAATAACTGGAGGAGTCACAACAGAAAGAATTAGTCAAGTATATACACTGCGTGGAGGTATTAGTTCAACATTTAGGATGGTAGGACATGATCCCACCATCAGGTTACCAGAATTCAAAGGAGAGGCCTCAGAGGACCCTGAGAAGCACTTGTTTATTTGTGAAAAGATATGGGCAGAAAAATAGATCATAGATGAGGACACTAAACTTGCGCAGTTATCTATCATGCTAAGAGATCATGCACTCGATTGATACATGAGTTTAGCTGTAAATAGTCCACCGGGGACAACCAGAACGATTGGAGATATAAAAAAAATATTGATAAATGAATTCTAGAAACCTAGTTCAAAGGATCAGTATATGAATGAGATGATAGAGATTAGACAGAAACCAGGAGAATATGTATGGGAAATTGACTAGAGATTCAAACGATTGAAGGGAAAGCTAAAGTATGTCATGATGTAAATGCAACGTAGGCATTTGTTCTTCAATTTACTGCTACCACACTTGAAATACACTTTGTAACAACAGAAGTTTCAAACCCAGGCAGAGGCTCTCTAGCCATCCCTACAACTGGAAGAGAACCAATATCAGAAGAAAGATCTATCTATAGAGGAACTGAAGGAGGATATGAAGAAATTAACATTCCATCTAAACCAGAACAAAGATAAGGAAAAAAGAGAAGTCGTTTGGTGTACCACATGTAGGACACCATAAGAACGAATGTCCAACATTCGTGCATTACATGGTAGAATGAATGCGAAACCCGTTGCCAACAATAAGACTATGGTGTGAGATCTGTAAGAAATAGGGGCATGTGTTGGTACATCGGGGTAGACCCAGGGTTCAACGCTCAAGAGTGCACCAACAAAGCCCTAACTACCGGTTGTTTTGGCAACACCTGCGAAGCAAATGAAGTCTCACCTGAGGTAGAGGCAGGGGTGGTTGCAAGACTCAAGTGTCTGCAACCTTAGTTGGGACACCGATCTGTGATTCTATCGCTTACAGAGCACTTAACATTGATCATTCATCAATATTCTATCCTTACTTTACTTTGCAGACAACACAGATCATCGCAGTATTCACTTAGGTCTAGGTTATTTCAACACTTAGCAACAACACAACAGATAAAATATGGTAGACCAAGCACTTAGCATATTCATACACATCAGATTTAGCATTCACATACATCTCTAGAACTAAGCATACGTAAGTCTATCTAATCAAATCTAAGCACTTAGCAATACAAAACATCTCAGAATAAGCACAAAGAAAAACACACAGTATTTACGTGGTTCACCCCCACCCTGGGGCTACGTCCACCAACTCTTCTTCTTTATTAGCTTTAGTCAATCAGGTTACAGCACAGAGCCTTTAAACCCTACTCTACCTAGGACAGGATGTAGTGTACCTTATTCTAAACCAAGGCTTATAATGCACCATATAAGAATTGGTATACACTTACATTTGATTTTACATAACACATACAGTCCAGTATATATATACAACACATGCATTTAAACAATTAAATACACTCAACACAGAGTATTCATATGAATTATTGCCATAATTAACAATCACTTGCACTTCATACTAATTCATATACACAACGGAAAACATGATAATATATATATATACAACACAGTCATGCCAAAATGTGATAAGAACATAGTTAAACACTTATCTTGTAACAGTGGGGAAATCCACCAACCAAGTGCAGGCCTTCCACGAACCTCCCAGCCTTAGACCACACTGTTCATCATCTCAACAGTGGGTCACCCCCGAGCTGGGACTGAGCTCCACCCCAAGGCAA
>JZKD02S1931848.1:175395-188760 GCA_000966675.3 Picea glauca
CTCAACAGTGGGTCACCCCCGAGCTGGGACTGAGCTCCACCCCAAGGCAAGGAATCCTAACTAGGCCGAGGTTACAGGGGAAACCACACTTAGAATCTGGAAAGATTCTTCCCAGGATGCCATCTTACGCCCACTACTCCCAGACTCTCATTCCCCACATGCCTGTTCCGCCCAGGAGTATACACCTTCACAAGAATAGTCCATCGGTGCTAACCTCCCTCACTGGGCCTCGACAACAGGATGAATCAGGAAGTCTCAGAGACTGAAGCTGGTGCTGGACACTCTCTGGTAGAAACCTCTTCCAACAACATCCACCTCCCTCCCCTAGAGAGAGGTCACACACAGGCTCAATTACCACTTGCACGGGATGACAATTCACACGCAATCCCTCTGCCTGACCACATAGTCCACTGAGAATACCGACTCAGACCTCTCAAAACAAGCTCAGCAATGAGAAATAGGTCTCACGGTGTTGATTTCTAGAATTGGTTCATAAACAATTTCCACAGGGAATTTACACATATTCTCTGGCGCAGGATGGGAGGATGAATCGAGCTTTTCAACAATTGAACATAGTCTTCTCAACTCTCCCACAGAGGGTGTACATGGGTGTTGCAGAGACATACCCAGGCTCTCGCTTTTTTCCCCTCCCTGGTCGAATGGTCGTTTCCCATCCGCCCTGCTCAGGATAGACTCACGCTCTGGTGTCGAGAATGCGGGATAGACAATCCACGCAAGGTCAACACAGGTTCAGACGGTTCAGAAGATGTACGAGGGTGTTTCTGTAGGGGTCAGATCCGTTCCTTCTGGCAGTCCGTGAGTCAAAAATGGAGGAGGAGGAGCCTTTTTCACGGCTCACCCTGGTACGTCCTCCCTTGCCACACTTAGGATAAAACACAAATGCACATGCCCTTTTGGGATAATATTAAAATATTATTCCTAGGCTTAAGCCCCTAATTCCTTTCCCACTCTGTGGATGCTCAGTCCCCCTTCACTCATTCATCGTGGTCGGTCTGCACCTGGGGGTGTTCATATTTTATTAATCATTCTGCATACATACAAGTACAACAGCAGGCTCCTAGCCCTCAACACTTAGGCTCCCGGGCCTAACAAACACATAAGCCTACCAGTTATACAAAACTTAGCTCACCAACCTATAAAACATAATTACAATTCCTTTCAAAACATGGTTTACAATGGGGCTCGGCCTTGGGGACACTACATAGGAGATCTGCGCAACTCGCTAGATCCTCCTTTCCCGAGTATCCTCCATCACACAACCTCTTACAATAACTTACAATGACTTGCACTTAACTCTGCAAGTCTCCTATGGAATGCACAAAACACCTTGATCACATAGATCTAGCACCTAGATTATTAGTTCAATCGGCTCTTAGCACTAAGCCACCACTACTTCTTACATTGCCTAGATGTCTACTTATACATTAAAAAAGTGGGCCTAAGCGTGGGTAAACCCACGGGCCGACATCCCTTTCCCATTACATTATCCCAAAAAACCCAAAAAGGACCCAAAGTGGGCCTAGATTCTGCGATCTCCTCTTCGCCTTGCCCTCCGTCTTTGACAGACTGTCGAAGTCCCAACAACGGTCAAAATATGAACAAGTGTTCCTCAAAACTTGGTCAAGGGCCAACAACATGATCCATATCACTGCCCAATGATGCAGAAGTACCCGACAGTACCTAAGAGCTCATATTGCAACTTTTGCAAGTCAATAGGTCATGATGACAAGGACTGTAGGACAATGGACCTAATGAGGGAAAGAACATTAGATGCTTACAGGGTGCAGGAAGAAATGATGATTGAGAAAGTTGCACCACAGTTTAACCAAGTACCAACCCCATATAACACTGTGCAATAGAAATATAACACCGCCCAACAACAATATAACACTGTGCAACCACAGTACAATACCACGTAGACACACTATAATACCGCACAGTATAATCAGGTGCCCCAGTACAATTCACCATGAGGAGATTGAGTTGGATACAAAGGTGGAGGAAGAGGAAGAGGATGTTTTGGAAGAGGCAGAGGACCAGTGGTATGCCACAAATGTCAACAACCAGGACACTATGCAAGGGAATGCCCCTTCCCACCTATGACATGTATGTATTGTCATGCATCAGATCATGACACAGAAGAATTCCCTACACTATTAGGGAAGATCCAGTAAAAGAGAAATCAGAACAATCAAAATGTTCAGTGGATTTTGGTGGAAACAAGGGATGAAGGAAGAAACATCAAAATAGTTACATGGGGAGGAGGTAAGACAGGAAACGATGCAGTAAGACAAGATCCAACACAACACCAATGGGTGAGGAAAAATTACGAACCTAAGAAGCAATTTGATGCATAGAAAGAAAAGGAGATATTCAAGTAGACCAGACAAGAATTCATGAAGCCATACATTGCATCGACATCAACTGCATAATATAATAAGGAAGTACCAGCGTACGAGATGCCTCCATTGTTGGATCACACCAAAGAAGAACAACCCCTAGACAAGTAAGTATGATTAAGGGTTTTTTGCAATCTTGTGTTAAACTATTAAATGATCCATCATCTGTTAAAACGTTACAAAATATGCTAGAAAGATGTAGCATAGAGATAGAAGGAAATCTAGAACAGAAAACAGTTAATCATCTGCATACAAGGAGGAGAACAAGTAGAGAATTCAGACTAAATGCTAACATTGGAGATTTCAACATGGGAGATATTATACTGGATTTAGTATCTGAAGTAAATGTATTACCCAAGAATACATGGAAATTTATGGGAGAGCCCACATTAGGATATTCACATGTTCAAATGAAACTATCAAATCAACACAGAGTTCTACCAATTGGAAGACTAAAAGGGGTGACAGTAGATCTGGATGGAGTGTGCACTAAAGCCGATTTAGAAGTAATAGAGATAGTGGATGGCACAACACCTTATCCGACATTGCTTGGCTTGGATTGGGAATTTGAAAATTAGGCCATAATCAACTTAAAAACAAGGAAAATGACATTCGAGTCAAGAGAATACAGAGTCATTGCACCATTGGATCCATCAGAAGGGGAAAGGTTTGTAGAACCTACATGCTTAGACTTGGAGGAAATTAACCAGTTGTACAGAACAACCGCGTGAGAAAAATATTATGTGAACCCAAATACAGATGGGATACTTAGTTGGAGAAGCATCACCTCATGCACGTCAGACTCAGATACGGGCTTATAGAATTGGCAGCATAGGTTATACGAAGTCTCCACAATAAGATGCACAAGAATAGACCGCGCAGTAAGATGGGTAGGTACGGAGATAAGGGAACCTCCTAGCTTCCATGGGGTGAATGAATTAGAAGTGTTATGAACACGATATGAAGATGAAGTGTTAGAAAATCAGAGGATATTATCCCTAGATATGACACTCAAGGAAACACCTGCAAGATGGTGGGGTGTACATAAAGAAATAATCAAGGATTGGTACCAATGTAAGCAACTACTATGCATTAGATTTGGCACCGAATAGGGAACCAACCAACTGTAGAAATATGATGGATAGGGGGCACCAAAAAAACACTTGGAGAAGTGCAGGATGCTATGGAGGATGACACCACCAGAGGAATGGCCTCATCATTTTGTTCACACATTAGAAGGGATTCCAACAAACTGGTATACAAACCAAGAATTGCACAGAGGAACTACAAACTGGACAATATTACAAGATAATTTTACAGTCACTTTCTCATTTGAACATGAGAACCCAAACATAGACTCATCACTTAAATGAATCAGAGGGGTGATATTCATTAAATAACCAGAAGTTGAACTCATGACAAAAGAGAAAAAATAGAACATACAGATAGTAAAAGAACTAATGTTGTGCGACCATGTGCAGGAAGAAGCACCAGATGAAGATGACCCACGAAACATTCATATTGTGAAAGTTGAAGGTGAAAGAGAAGTGGAAGGTCCACCTCTAGAATCATAAGTATTTTTTGTGCCGATCAAGGTGAAGAAAGTCAACATTGGGACAGTTGAGAATCCCAAAATGGCTAGCATTGGAGATTACTGGGATGAGCAAACAATGGAAAACATAACAGAGTTACTGTGTGAGTACAATGACCTGTTCCCAACAACATTCAAAAAAATAAAAGGAATAGAAGGAGAGCTAGGTGAAATGAAGATACCTCTTAGATCTGAGGTAATACCAATCAGAAAGAGACCCTATAGACTAAACCCAATATATAAACAAAAAGTGAAAGCAGAAATTGACAGTATGTTGGAGGCTCAAATCATAGAACTAGTAGAGGAATCTGAATGGGTAAGCCCTGTGATAGTTCAGAAGAAGAAGCAAGGGGGATAAGGGTATGTTTCAACCTGAGGAAAGTGAATGATGCTTGCCTACATGACCCTTTCCCTACTCCTTTCACAGATGATGTGTTGGAGAATGTAGGAGGTCATGAAGCTTACTCATTCACTGACGGATTCTCAAGATACCATCAGATCAAGATAGCTCCAAAAGACAGGTACAAGACCACTTTTTCCATAGAATGGGGGTCCTACTAGTACATAGTCATGCTTTTTGGACTGAATAATTCACCAACAATATTTTCCAGAGTAGTCATAGCTACATTCAAATAATTCATCCACCAATTTTTAGAGGTATATCTTGATGATTGGACATTCTACAGTCTATTGAAAGACCATGTAGGGGTGTTGAGGATGATGTTAAAAAGATGCAGACAGT
The DNA here is from genome assembly GCA_000966675.3 of Picea glauca. NCBI lineage: Eukaryota > Viridiplantae > Streptophyta > Pinopsida > Pinales > Pinaceae > Picea > Picea glauca. Next base: position 180,149 of record JZKD02S1931848.1, read on the forward strand.
GTTAGATATTTTTGAACATCAAGAAGTGCATCTTCGAAACACCCTTTGGGATACTATTTGGCCATATAGTATGCAACCAAGGCTTGCTAGTAGATCCCGCCAAGATTGCAGTAATTGTTGAGAAAAGACACAAAGGGTATGTGCAGATCACTGTACCAATGGATAAATTGTTGAGAAAAGACATAAATTTTCAATGGAATGAGGATTGTTAGCGAGGATTGGACACCCTGAGATAGAAGATGGTAACCGCACCAATACTAGTATTCTCGGATTGGGAAAAGACATTCCAAGTGTATGTAGATGCATCATCCATAACACTTGGAGCTATTCTAGCGAATCCAAGAGCAGGATAATTGGACCATCCTATAGAATTTGCTAGCAGAAAACTGTCAGAGTCGAAGAAAAATTACAATACCACAGAGAGAGGTGTTGTTGGGTAAATCTCCCCTATGGACTTAGAATTTAAGGGATTTGATCATGCATGCAGAAAAATTACCATTCAAAAGGCCTCTACTCTTCCTATTCTCCCAACACAAAACCCCACATTCATGCAATACAAAGGTGTTAACAAAATTCAATAACTCTACCTTATATCCTTCATTTGATGTCAATCCATTTGTTTTCTTTCGCTCTTTGATTGCAAGATTCCTCTCAAAGCTGACCTGTATTCACACATGCAAAAACAGAGATATACAAACATGCATTTCATATACTAATTCTTGGTTTAGTTGTGACAATATCATTAAATAAACATTCAACTTGAACACATGATATGGTGGGATGGGAAAAGTATTCCTTTTTGTATTAATCTTCACAAGAGTAAACTTACAATATGTGGTCGACACTGCTCTTCGAAACTGGTCCTGGGATCCTCTTCAATTGTCTTCCAACTACTTTGCTCTATAATTTTCTTTGCACAAAGATGGCTAAATTTTGGGACAAAGGGAATGCCAATTTGGGTATAGTTTCTCTACTATGATTTTCCTCCTTTCAAATGGGACCCCTACTCCTTGTTTTATAGGCTAGAAGGATCTAGGTATTTGGTCGAGTGATCGGCCATGCATGGATGAAAGGTTTAGTTAAATTTCCCAAAGCTGTGTGCTTCATCAACAAATTTCCTTTTTTCATGATTTTGTAGGTACATGTGAGCTATAGTGGGCCAACTAGCATGTACACGCATGCAGTAATGGAGCAGGGCACGTGGGCTTTTAAAAATGGGTTTTTTAAGAAGAGTTGTTCAGTGATGGCTTGGAAAAGAAGGGCTATGAGATGGATTGATGCCAGGTAAGCATATATTGTGAAAATTAGGGTTATAATAGATGCCCCCTAATGTGTGAGGTCAGAAGAGCATATGATGGCCAAAATACATTACCAATCTTTACCAACATACTGAACCAGTGAGCCCAGAAACCAAAATTTGGTAGGTGCCATCTACAAAATAATAATTGTCTCACCGAGGTGGGCATACCCATGCTTGGGATAAACTAAAATCATGGATGCCAATCAAATACACTGCAGATCCATGTCATATAACTATATAGAGTGTAGCCGTGAGCAATACACAATGGATCTACATATCAAAATCAAAAGATATACATGTATAGTATCCATCTTCCAGAACCTGATACGACCTAATGGATAAAGATAACGATGTCAGAGCTCAAGAAAAAACTTCAAAAATATTCAAAACTCGGGTAGGAGTGTAATATGAGTGTACGACTTCACTACCCAGAGGTCTTCGACGACTCGTCAGGCTTGGACTAGAGGATCTTTGATGATCAGACTGAAGGCTTCATTGATTTCAAAAAAAGATTTGATTGTGTTTTCAGGATGGTCGGGCATGAGGGCAAAAGACAAATTGCAGAAAGGCCAACTTAGGCTTGGTAAAAACTTACCATGGATAATAGCATGACAAATGATGAGACTCAGGCAACATGGAATTGACATAAGTTCATGATGCAAGAGGCAATGCAAACTCTCCATATGTTTGGAAGAATAACCAAACAGAGGAGGACACAGCTCGTATGTAGAGAGAACAACTTCCTAAGGTCATATTAAATCCCAGGGCTTGACAAACAAACAAAAGGATGTACGTTATCCAAGGGCGACTCATTGTGCTACCAATGAAAAAAAGAAAATACTTTTCCCTTCCTCTTTTAGGGGTATATTTGATATTTTTTGTCTTTTTCAAATAATTATAAAAAGATTGAAAAATAATAATGAATGCTACGTTACAAAGGAGGAATGAGTGTCACAAACATACTAGTTCTAGGTGCAAGGACACTCGGAAAAATCCCTCCAGGGGTTAAGGTGTCAAGACGCAAAGGCAAAGTGCTACAAGGCTTGCGTTATAAGGCATGCTTCAGATGGTTTAGTTGAGAGTGACATGGAGCCAACATTAGGCCAAAGATGTAGTAATGCAAATGCGGTTAACAAGACACAATGATAACGTCCTTCGATGTAAGTTTAACGAGCCCAGAGAAGGTAAGCTCGGTCATTTTTCATGTTTAGATAGTCTGAAAAAAATGTAAAAGGAGACTCCACTGTGGTACCTTTTTCGAAGGTAGTCTAGTCAGTTCGAAAAAGGGGTAAATTAGCACTTAAAAGATGTCTATTCAAAACCATTTTAATGAGTGTGATAAAGACAAGATCACTCGACAATTTTTTCATTTTTAAGGAGTCTGAAAAAATATTAACTATGGACTTTGTCAGTAATGTTCTTCTGGACCAGTTAACGAGTGTGAAAGAATAAGGTCACTCGATGATCTTTTCAATTTTAGGGAGTCTAAAAAGAGATTAACTATGGACTCCGTGGGGGTTCCTTTTTCGTAAATTTAGTCCCTTAGGCCCGAAAAAGGGGAAAATCATACCTGAGAATACTCTTCTAGGGGAGCAAGGCCCCTAGAGCATACCTTTCTTCGTACAGTTGACCATCCAGACCGAAAATGGGGTAAACTACCGTTGGAAAGATGTGACTTCAAATTTCAGTTTAACGAGCGTGAAAGGCCACAAGATCGCTCGAAAATCTTTTCATGTTTAGAGGGTCTAAAAAGGGCTTAAAAGAAGACCCGTTATGTTTTCTTTTCTCAGTTAATCTAGAAGAGATCAAAAAACATAAATGCAGTATTTTTAGATTTTGCTTTCAGATCTCAAAGCGAGCTTGAAAAACAACAAATTTTTCTCATGATCGACACTTTGTGGGTTGATTCCTAACATCTCCTCGGGGGAGCAGTATGCTCCGACGAAAACATTGTCTATGATGCCAGGGATTCTAGAGATATTGATAGTTATCATTTCAGCAATGGTTGCCATATTACACTCAGCATAAATAGTGTGTGTAGCCAAGGGATTGATAGGACAAGACCTATCTCCAGTCATAGTCAAAGTGAATTCCCCTGCTTCAGTTCTTCTTAACTCTGGGAGGAAGTATGATATGTGATGAAGATCATCCCAGGGTTTGTCTGGACTAGTCATTGCCTCAATGATTGCTTCGTCAGAGGGCAAGACTAAGTCTAAAGAGTCTGTATTAGCAAGGGAACCTTGAGCCCAAACAGGCTCTAAAATCATATCTAACTCTTGTGCAAGAGTCAGATCAAGGTCGGTTGAAGCTTGCTGGACTAAAGAGTACACAAATTATGCCACGGACAAAGGCATGGCCATACCATGGTTCCCTATCCCTTCCACCATGGTCGATGGGGAAGGAAGAATCCACGAATCATTGAAGTAAGTCATGCGAAATGACGAAACCTGGAAAATATCAACCTTATGGTGGTCTGATATGAACTTCACATCACCCTAAGGAGGTGGATAATCGAATGCACCCATCAAAGGTGGGCGCAAACCAACTCCTATGTTGAATATGTTGGGCTGAGGGTTATCAATAATTGGGACTACAGATGCCCCTAATGAAGGGTCAGAACAGAAGAAAGACAAATGATCAATGGTCATGATCCAACCCTCATGTGGAAACAACAAGACCTGAAAAACTATCGCAACCACTACTTGCATGGCATAGGTCCAACTCCTTCCTAACAAAATATTGTAGTCAAGTGGCGCATCAACTACTTCAACCTTGACACACATGGTTTTCCCCCCTAACTACACTAGGAAAGAAGGGATGATGCCATGTGGCTGGAATGAATGATCGTCGAAAGCGGTGAGAAGAGTAGGTGATAGAGACAAAGTGGGTTGGCCAATGGCCTTCCAACACGCCAAAGACATTACACATGTCAAGGCACCCCCATCAACCACCGTGTGGAAAATGTTCCAAGTAAAAGTTTTCTTGGTGTAAGCCACTACTATCTGGAACGCTACATGGTGAGGAAGATGAGGTTTTAAGTCAGTCGTATCAAGCATGATTGTACCCGGGTTACAAGTCTTAGTGGATCCTAAAGCAGATAACATAGCCTTTCTATGAGAAGGGCGGCTCTAGAGGACTTCCAAAGCCGACATTGCACAAGGGGTTTGTGACAAATCCTCCACCACAGAGTAGTTATGGGCATCCCTTGCATTTGGGTTATGAGAAGCTTTTTTGAACGCACCTTTTGGGATGTGTGTCATGGTTTTTCCCAATGTCTTCTTGATATGAAGAGGAAGAGATGGGATTTCAACTTCTTTACTTTTCTCAGAGGTACTTGGCTTACTGTAGTCATGTTCTCTAGTTGTTATAAAGGCATCACCTTTCACCATATACACATTTGCAGAAGTTGGATTATTCACAGGCGGAGGGGGTCCTTAATTGCCCCCTTCTGCGCTTGTAGAGGCTTGAGTTAGATTTTTCCCATGTTGAAATGGGTTCATTAACATAGTAGGCTGTTGACGTGATAATAAATTTTGGGCCTCCGCAAGCCAAGGGAGCTGATGAGTCAGGTGGTCTTCTGCGCAAAGGTTACATAGATACTTCGCTTTTCTTTTCTCATTGTTACCCCCACCAACATTATTAGTGGGTTTCTTATCCCCCTTACCCTTTTTGCGTTGTTTCTTTTTTCCATCAGGATGTTGGGTGGCCTTTGGATTTGTCGATTGCACACTGTGTACATCCGACATTTGGGTAGGGCGAGAAGTCAGACCAGTGGTATAGCTGGCCACTGTGTGCTGTATATATAGTTGTTGCAATTTTTTTGTCAGCTATTCAATGGGCTTTGTTTGTGTTGAACCAACAATACCATCAGCATGTGGTCCAACTCTCTGTCTGGTTTTATCAAGTATGGAATGTGGCACATCTGACAAGATTTCATACAGTAGACTAGACTGAGAATAGATGAGCTCAAGCTGTTGAGCCCTCATGATTGCATCTTTTTCGAAAAACACTCTTGATGTCATGACATATTTGGATAACTACGGGACTAAATACTTAAGGAACCACTCAAGCAGGAATGTTGGTGGGACTAGAACTTTAATCAAACTCTTTTGTCGTCTCCATTCCTGGATGTGATCAAATATATGGTCCGCTTTTGTCTGTGTGAAATTAGCCAGAAACTCTATGATGACGTCGTATCTCACAGGTAATTGGAAATGATTTAGGAAATCCATTCCCAATTTGTCGAAGAAAGAGTATCTTGAGAAGTCGAGCTCAATGTACCATTTCATAGCACTCCCAATGAGAGTGCATTGAAACAATCACAATTGTACAGATTTGTCTTTCAATGAATTAGATGAGCACCAAAGGTGAAAGGTAGTCACATGATCTCCTGGATCTTCGTTAGGCTTGGCTTCGAACTTTGGTATGTCCGAAGGAAACTTCGTCGGCATAGGGGGCCAACGTGGATCATGACAAATAGAGTCATTCAAAAACCTTGTTAATTTAGGCAAATGGAAGGTTGCCAGGAAAGGTAGTTTGGGTTGTTGATGATAATCGTGGAAAAATGGGCCTGGAGTTTGACTAGCACCAGGTTGCCAGGAAAAGTTGGGTTGCTGGCCAGGGTTCTGGTAGAAACCATGGCCATGACTAGCATATGGATTCTATGTTTGAGGAGACATCATTGGTTGATTCCCAAAACAAGACGCAGATGGTTGGGCATGCATTACATTTGGAGGACTTTGGGAAGGTTTTCCCCATGCTGATCCCATGGGCATAGGTCATGTGCCTTGCCTGGGGTTCCATTGGTTGTGAAAGGAGTTTCCCTCGATCGACATTCCTGATGAGGGAACTGGTCCTTGCCAAGCATTCCAAGGTCTTGGTGCAGAAGGAATTCCTGGGTGTGCCCCCTATGTAGGAATAGTAACCTGCATAGGATTTGGTTGTCCATAACTGGGATTTCCCCTAGTCAAAAAAGCAGTCGATGAGAAAGTGTTGTTACCAAATGCTCCAAACAAAGAAAACCATGTCGAACCTACCGACATATTTTGAGAAGGTATTCCTTGACTCCCTGCTCTGATCACACTATGGTGTGTGTTTGGTCCGACGAGAGGATGGTGAGTACCGTTGAGTGAAGGGGATGATGAAAGTATATGACTTCCTGAAGTGCCCCCTATGGACCCTGGTAGAGGAGCATTAGAGCTCCCTACCCCCAGACCTACATTTTGTGTAGTGGAGGAGGTAAGTACAGGGCTTGTACCTGAGCTAGGCATCCCGTATGAGAATGGAGGGCCTGTCACACTCTGTATGAAAGGATTAGTGGCCAACGCCAAAGACGGGGTCGGACCACTACTCATGGTAGAGGCAATCGATACCATGGTGGCTCAGACTGGAGATGATGGGTTAGGGAGTGGAACACCCTCTGTGGTGACAACTGTGGTGGGAATAGAAGAATTCTCGGCATAAGTGGCAGCATTTGTTTCCATTACTGCTTGTGGCACTGTTTGGCGATCGTAAGGTAAGACTTGTACGATGATGGGTGCTAATATATCAATGATTGGAGGGCTGTAAGGACCAAGAGATTCTGCTCCAAGGTCAACAATGGTTGGTCCCCTAGGATGTTGGTCGGGCACAGTTTCATGTGACCCGGTTGCTTCAAAAGACCCTTGTTGGTCTAGATTTCGCCTTAGCAGTGGTGGGGGTGGCTCCAGTGTAACCAGTGGTAGGCCTAGAAGACTTCATGATCGATGGAGCTCGTGATCCTCCACTGTGTGAGAAGATCAAAGACACACTATGTCTTTCTATTCGTTCGAAAAACAACATGCACTAGAAAAGGTCCCTACGAGATAAAACAAGCAATCACTAAACTAGTTGGAAGAACAGTTACAACAACCAACACTAGAGAAACTTACTGGTGCAATTACAACTCAAATACGGAAGCACCCTATGGGTATACTCTGCAAAGCGTGGCCCGATGTCTCTACTAGGTACTGTGGTATACCCACACAGTCACCTGTGTAAGTCCCTAGAAAGATAGGAAACTAGGTTGCCAACGCATGAACAGTCACCAGTCGGGTACAATCGACAGTCGGGTAGACCACAATGAGCAGGGTATCAAGCCTGAAACCTATTAAGGGTGTCGAAAGAAAGTGGTCTAGAAGAAAACTGAGGACCTCGAACAGATTCGAGATCCACGAAGCTCGTGGCAAATGTAATCGACGGAATCCCAAAACAAGCCCTCTATATGTGTTCTCCACTACGTTTGGTCTGGGTTTGGAGGGGTTATCTTTGCTACCTTTCCTTACATGACCTCGTGTTTATCCCCTGTGTTAGAGTGGGGTCCCAGATAAATTTCACAATACTAGACTTTAACACTCCCTATCACATACTCTTATGTATGTTTCGTAGCCTTGAAGAGTTTCCTCTCCAACCTATATCAAGGCTCTAGCCTAGACTAGTTGATGAACCCTACAAAACATAAAGTCTAGTTGATTTTAGATTTACCGTTCTTTTTAAGGCTTGTCTTAAGTCAAGGGTTATGTAAATGAAACTAGTGATGTTTGGAGAGACACAAAGTGAAAATAAGCAGAAAAATGGAAACAAAATAACCATTATGAACAAATTCAAATTTGCATTTTTCAATTGCCTAACCAACTTTTCAAATTATGATTTCTAAGATCTTTCAACCAACCCACTCAACACAGGATTTCACTCGACTACGAGCTACTTATTTTTTAAGTAAACTGCTTAGAACTTATGAAAATAAAATGTTTCATGATTATTAATGCAACCAACTACTCAATCAAACAAAGCAGTGAAAATATTTTTTTCTTTTTATTTAATGCTCACAAAAGAAAAAAGGAAAAATACCAACAAGTAAAGACCATGAAAAGACTTCTGACCTAAGCACAGATCGCAAAGAATCACTAAAAATAACACACAAGAAGATTAAAATGAACTCTCACACTTGTCTAAAAACCCTATAAAAGGAAAATTTTGAGGAAAACTTCTTAATGGAAAAGAAAACTATTGTTGTGATCTAGGTGGATATCGGTGGCCACCCACCTTCTCCAACTGGCCCAAAACATGTTTATGGCAATTTTGGCAATTTACTATTTTTAGCAAGTTTTAACTTCCGGGGCCATTTTGAGGGCCTAAATGAAGTTTTTTCGAGATCGAGGTTCTCAATTATATCTGAATGCATGATTGAGCCCCCAAAATGAATCTCCTCGATGATACCTTTCCAACGAGCTATCACACGCCTAAAACGGAGATCGTATGCAAAAGTTACGACCCTGGGAAGTTGATGCACCAA
>JZKD02S1931848.1:218592-234485 GCA_000966675.3 Picea glauca
ATATATATATATATATATATATATATATATATATATATATATATATATATATATATATATATATATATATATATATATATATATATATATATATATATATATATTGAGAGAGAGAGAGAGAGAGAGAACGATTATATTTTTCATTCAAAAAATGTTGTAGCCTCTTGGCCAACATGTTAATGAAAAAAGGAACCATTGTTCACAACTAGATGTCCAACTGTTTTTTTTTCAAAATTGGTTGAGATTGATACTATATAACATGCTTTTTCCTTCAGAGAGGAAATCCAAAATAAATGACTGGTATAAATCCTATAGAACAATCTTAATATCAAAAGATTTTTACAAACATATAAAATCCTAAAATAGAGGAGAGAAGTGGCAATTGTGTGCTTCATTCCAATTCTCATAAGCTATCTTCTCTTCTTGCTCCATCCCTTTCATGTCAATTCTCCTAGTATCTTGGTGAACCAATTCTTCCACCTGACCTTCACCTAGAATTGAGACAATTGACAACATATGAAATGTGGTTACTAACAGTGAATTTTTTTCCAATATTGTTATCATATGATAAAGGACTCTGAACTTTGTCTCTAGATTACCAATTTGGCATTTTTGTTGACTTACCAACTCTAGAATTTACATATTCGTTGTCATAGGATTCCTCTTGTGAATACTGTTACACTTGTATTTGTCTCCCTAGGCCTTGATGTAACATCCCCGACCACCCATGCCAGTCCATGCTACTCTAGAAAAATCTTTCATTCTCTGATACCATGTTGTAACATACCCACCATCCAACTGAGCGATGCCACATAAATTTTTTGGAACTGCATGCCATTAAAATATATACACACAGAAGTCTTCTGAAACTTTATATATAAAATGTAAACAGACAAATACATTCTGTAAATGAATGGATTCATACTTAAATAACAATAAATGTATACATGCATCATATACAGTCAATACCCATAAATATAAAGACAGTTATAACCACACATAGGATAAACCCATAAAAATAAACACGTAAATAATAATGCAACATGTAAATTTATCACACAATTGACACTTATCTTGGTAGGAATATCACCAAATGCATGCATACCTTCCATGAACCTCCCAGCCTTAGACCACACTTCTCATCACTCTGAACAGTGGGTCACCCCCATGCTGGGACTAAACTCCACTCGGGTAAAGGGATTCCTAACTAGGCTGACTATCTCAGACAACAGGAAAGACTTTGTCACAGGTGATAACTCAAATTAACAGCCTACAGTCCCTAATTCCCCACATGTCTATCCCATCCCAGGAAGTGTGCTTCTTCTCTGCTCAATAGTCCTTCGACTACCCCACTTCCCTTTCGGGCTTCAACAATAGGCCGGACTGGAAGTCTCAGAGCCATGTAGCTGCAGTTTAGCACCTTCAGGAAATCAATTCCCCAACAATTCTCTCACACCTAGAGAGAAATTGTTCACAGTCCTAAGAACTTGCCTCTTCAATATCCCATGGGCTTGACAACTTGCTTCTTCAGTCCATCTCCCAAGCTAACCAGATACACAAAACATTATGGGTATGGATGCAGGTTCACGTATAGTGACATGAAGGTATGAATGATAGCTCCATTAGTGTGTGTATGATCATGGAATGATTGACTGAATGATGGAAGGAATGATGGGAAATGAACTAAGTCCAAACTATATGTATGCATGTTCCCAACTTGACACTTTTCATGTTGGGAGCTACTTTGGCCCACTTGTCCCCATCCTTAGAACTTAGGATAAAACAATTATCCATACTTTATGATTTAAGAAATATTAATATAATATTCCTTTTTGGCTTAAGTTCCCTAGCTTAGCCCTTTTCCTTAACTTTTAGCTCCCCCTTTTCCTAACTAGTGGAGTTTAGTCCCCCATACTCTTTTATCATGTTCAGTCTGTGCGCAACGATGTATTTTATATTAATTATGAGACCTATATAAAAATAGGTTCACTGACCTTTAACATCTAGGATCTCCGACCTAATCAAAATATAAGCATCCTAGCTTATAATAACTGGCTCACCAGCCTATAAAACACAACATATACACAAAGGCTCCCTGGCCTCAAAATCGCACGCACTTAAGTTGTTGCGTGCGGTATCCTAGAATGTGCACACTTCATCATTTTACTATGAAGTACATGAGTACACTATGCCATGAAAGGTGCATACAAAAATGATATCAAATAGATCACCAAATTACGTACATTTATATTTACATTTACAATTGGGTTCAGCCTAGGGATATTACAATCCCTTCCCCTTATTTATGCCCTATCGTCAGTGCATTATGTACACATATACAATAAAATTTCAAACATCCTAAAAAATATGTGGGTATTATGCCCGCATTGCATCCTTATGCTCCCAAGTAGAGTCCTCAGGACCGTACCAGGTCCATTGGACCTTTACAAGGCCTATGGCTCGATTCCATAGCTGTTTGATTTTCCAATCCAAAATGCGTACTAGATGCACTTGGAAAGCGCCTTCTTGCTCCACCTGAATCACATTCCAATCAATAACATGATTGGAAATAGGTATATATTTCTTTAGCAATGATACACGGAATACATTATGAAGAGACATAGATGGAGACAATGCAATCATATAAGCTACTAGACCAATCCTCTCTAGGATTTCAAACGGCCCACAATAGCGAGCTTCCAACTTGGAACGATTTCTCAACTTCAGGGAACTTATGTTGGCCTTCACTTTCAAGAATACATGGTCCCCAAATTTAAATTCCCTATGATTTCTTCCCTTATCAGCATATCTTTTCTTCCTATCTTGGGAAACCTTTAAATTTTGTTTTATTTTCAACATTTGCTCCTCCATTTCCCTGAGTAAATCTGACCCAACCATTGCTCTATCTATAGATTATCCTAGCTTATCGGTGTGTTGAACTTTCTTCCATAAAGTGCCTCAAATGGGCTCATCTTTAGAGATGTTTGGTACCCATTGTTATAAGTAAACTCTACTAAGTGTAGGTAGTCTTCCCATTTTGATGGTTTATCCATCACATACATCCTCAACATATCCTCAATCAATTGATTCATCCTCTTTGTTTGTCCATCTAATTCTTGATGATAAGTTGTACTAAAATTCAAATTTGTTCCAAATCCATTAAATAATCCTTTCCAAAATTTTGAGGTAAATTTTGGATCTTTGTCAGACACAATTGTCTTTGGTATACCATGTAATCGAGCAATTTCTCTCATATAAATATCAACAATGTTGGCTGCCTTGTGAGTGAGCTTAACTAAAATAAAATAGGTAGCTTTAGTAAGCTTATCCACCACTACCATGATAGAATCACGTTGCTTGTTTGTTCTGGGCAGTTTGGTGATGAAATCCATTGTTACAACTTCCCATTTCCACTCAGGAATGGGTAATGGATGTAGCAAACCAGTTGGGTGTCTATGCTCAACCTTTACCTTTATTTTTTTGTTTGTTAGTTTATCCATGACTTGTGGGATTAACCTGTGGCTTAGAAACCATGACTTAGGGGCATCTAAGCCATCAAAATCGCCCAAGGATTGCACCCGACCTGAGCCACACCAACCCTTAACATGGATGGATTTTTTGTCCCCGCAGGTTTCGAACCGGTAACTTTAACATCACGGAGTGCCTTAACAGAACACTCCATCACCGACTGTCCTACACCTCGAGGACGCTCAACCTTTACCTTTTGACATTCCATACATTTGGCAATAAAATCAACAACCTCTTTCTTCATTCCTGGCCAATAGTATTGGCTCTTGACAACTGCAATAGTTTTCTAATAACCTGGGTGCCCAACATAAGGTACATTATGCAATTCTCCCAATATTATATTTTTCAATTCATGGGAATTTGGTACATAAATTATGCCCCTGTACATGAGAATTTCATCATTATCTAGCTTGTATTCTTCAATTTTCTGTTGTAAATTACCTTGCTGTAATTTTGCCACTAATTCCTTATATTGCAAATCTAATTTTGCAGCCTCTAAAATTATGTGTTTCAAATATGATTGGTACATGCTAATGGATGTATCATTCAATTCATGCACTCTTCTGTTGAGTGCATCAATGACTTTGTTCTCTTTCCCCTTGATATGATTTATATCAAAGTCATATTCACTTAGAAATTCTAGCCATCTGCTTTGCCTAGCATTTAGAGTTGGTTGATCGAATAAATATTTCAGACCATTATGGTATGTACTTAGCTCAAACCTTTTCCCATGAGGTAGTTTCTCCTTTCCCTCAAGGCATGCACTATGGCTGTCAACTCGAAATCATGAGTGGCATAGTGTCTTTCATGCTCCTTCAACTTCCTTGATTCATAACATATAACAAACCCATTTTTACTGAGGACTCCACCAAGTCCTTCTTTACATGCATCTTTGCATACAATGAAGTCTTCATTTGGGTCTACAATCCTTAGTATTGGAGCACTTGTTAATAATTGTTTCAAGTGTTGGAAACTCTTTTCACAATCTAATGTCCATTGAAACTTCACACCCTTCTTTTGTAAAGAAGTGATTGGGTGTGCAATATTTGAGAATCCTTCAATGAATCTCCTATAGTAGCCTCCAAGGCCCATGAGTGATCTTACCTCTATCACATTATTTGTCGATGACCATTATCTAATGGCTTCTATCTTCTCAGGATCCACTGCTATCCCATCCTCTGAAATGATGTGTCCCAAATAATGAATTTGCTTCTGATAAAATGAGCACTTGCTCAATTTGGCATACAACTGATGCTCCCTTAATACTTGAAACACCATACTCAAATGATGCTCATGCTCTTCTTCTGAATTGGAATATACAAGGATGTCATCCAAAATTACAATGACAAACTTGTCTAAATATTCTCGGAAAACACCATTCATTAAGCACATGAAAACAACTGGTGCATTGGATAACCCAAATGGCACCACTGTGAACTCATAATGACCATACCTTGTCCTGGGGGCAATCTTCCTAATATCTTCCTCTTTAATCCGTACTTGATGGTATCCTGATTTGAGATCTCTCTTGGAGAATATTTTTGCATCTTTCAGTTGATCAAAAAGGTCATCAATCCTTGGCAGAGGATACTTGTTCTTTATAGTCACTTTATTCAACTTTCTAAAATCAATGTACAATCTCAATGTCCCATCCTTTTTCTTCACAAACAAGACTAGGGAACCCCAAGGTGACACACTTGGGCGTATATACCCCTTCTTCAAAAGTTCTTCAAGCTACATTTGCAACTCCTTCAACTTTTGTGTGCTCATTCTGTAAGGAGTCTTTGACACTGGAGCTGCTCCAGGAATTAAATGTATAGATAAATCAATATCTCTCTTTGGGGGTAGTCCTAGTACCTCCTTTAACACATCTTCAAAATATTCCAGGACTGCATGGTCTTCCAAATTTGGCACCTTATCTTTAGGTGTCTATTCCATATGAGTTGCAAATATTTGACACCCTTCTCTGTAACATTTATTCAGCTACAATGCTGAAATTTCTCTGATGGTTACTGCCCTGGGAATTCCCCGCACTTTCCTTAGGTTCCCTTCCTCATCCAAGAAAGTAAATTACTTGTTATGACATTCTAGCATGGTATGATGTTGGTCCAACCAATCCATCCCAATTAGACAATCTTAGGAACCTAAAGGAAATATGTTCAAATCTGCCCTGGTGTTCAGTTCATTCATGTCCATAAGACATGACTTAACCATCTCGTTAACTTTTCTTTTGGCTCTGGTATCCAACTACACCAACCAATATTTTCCATGCTTGCTTCTTGGAAAATGCAAACTTTCCACTGTCTTAGGATCTATATAACTATGACTACCTCCTGAATCAATTAAAATAGCAATGGTTTGGTTGATAATCTACCTTCCACTTCAATCATATGTGACTGATACACTACTTGCTTGTTGTCCAAGGCTGCATAGATCCTTGGTACATTTATTCCCATGTCCTCCATTGTTTCAACTTGCTATACATTGTGAACAATCCTCACTTTTTCACCTCTATGAGGGAAATCTCGAAACATATGATCTCCTTTAGAACCCCAACATTGAATAGGTGGTTGTCTTGGCCTTTGGCCTCCTATCTCAATCATTTTGGGTTCTCTAGAAGTTGGATGTCCCTGAGGATTATTTCTGAAGAATGGTGGCTTAGTTCTCTTCTTCCTCTGATCCATCTTGAATTTCTTTTTGTCTTCCCAAGATTTTTGGAAAGTTGGCCTTGCTTTTTGCTGATCATATAGGGTTTTAGCTCACCTTATGGTCTCCTCCAATGTCTTGGGATCATCATGTTCTATTTTGTCACTGATAAATGATGGCAATCCACTCAAATACCTTTGAATCTTAAATATCTCATCCTTGATGAAAGAAACATACTTCAATAGTTATAAAAACCTTCTTTCATATTCATCTATGGTCATACTCCCAAGCTTGAGTTCAAAGAACTCTTTCATTTTCCTGTCATAGTATATCTTAGTCAAGTATTTCTTCTCAAAATGCTTCTTGAATTCTCTCCAAGTAACACTCTTCTCTTTAATGTGTTGCACCTACACAGGCTAATCCTGCCACATGGATGCCTTTCCCTTGAGTTGATAGATGAAAATTATTCCTTCTGCATGAGAAGAATAATTATGCAATTGAAAATACTTTCTCATGCATAACAACCATGTCTATGCATCTTCATCCTTCTTGTGCTCACCATCAAATGTAGTAGGTTTGATTTTATTCATTTCTCCTCGTAGTTCATCCACCCTAGACTTCTTATGATTCCTGATAGGGGATGGACTTGAGCTACTATGTGTTCTCTTATTGGAATGCCTCAAGGAGTGACAATGATGTCTGCTAAAACTTTTGGTTCTTCTTTTCTCATCAGGAGACCCGTGACTTCCGGATTTGTTTGAGCCACTCTCCTTATCCAATTTCTTTTCTATTATGTTCAAGCTCTGCATTAACTTCATGTTGAAGTCCTCTTTCTTCTCCTTAGCTCTCATAAGCCTTTAATTATCAGCTTTATGGATTTGGACATCCTTCTATAAATTTCTAATGGTCTCTACCATATTCATGTTTTTATCCCTTCCTTCTCCATGTCCATTGGAATTTGTTCCTTCAATGCCCAAATGGACATTCATCCCTCTGATCTCATCTTCCTGGATGTAATTCCCTTGTGCATCTTCCATTCTTCTAGAATCTATGTTAACTCTTATATGATCTAGTTTTTGTTGACTCTGCAAAATGTGCAGTCAACAAAACTTTGTCAGGCTAACTGTTTCAACAATTTCATGAAAATATGAACCATTCTGGTTCATTAGTATATCATAATTATTTCTTCGGATTTCCTAAAAATTGAATGCCTAGATCAATTTTCTGGGTGAATATTCATATTCTACTTTCTGAGACCTTTCCAACGCCTACTTCCATGCTCGCTTCTGAGTCTTGACCGAAAAGTTATGGTTATTTGAAAATTTCCCATTAATGTTTTTGTTCACACCTCAACTTGGCACAAGTCTACGCTGTAATTATGCATCTTTGCACCTACTCCATTGGATTTTTCATAGGATCTCAATTGGGTTTCTTAATATACATATTCTAGACACTCTTTCCAAGTTTCACCTTTTTCTGGGTTCTGGGCTGCTAGTTACGTCCTACTGAAGTTCTAGGCCAATTCATGTTTTTGGTCTGGAATGATACAAGTACATTTTTTGCCATTTTAAACATTTTTAACATGCCTAGAAATTTAATTCAGCTCTAGGAATGTATTCTATGGTTCAATATATTTCCATAGACTTCTCCCATGCCTCAATCTGATTCTGGAGCAAAACGTTATGGCTCTTCGAAGTTAGTTGGGTCTTAAAATTTACCCTCCATTGTTTGTGTTGTAACTTTCTCATAAAAGCTTCGTTTGACGAACGGTTTACACCATTAGAAATTTCTCTCCATGCTCTTTTATTTGAGCTGAAGAGATAGAGTGTAACTTGTTATACTCTATTCTCATGGTTTTTGAGTAGCTAAAAACGCTGTTAAGGGCCTCAAAAACACGCTACAAAAGGGTGACGTTGAAACAGTATAGAACGTCACAGAAAATCGTTGTTTTTTTGTTGTTGTTCACCCTCCAAACAACTTCGCACACACAAATTTCAATCTGTACACCCATATTTAGGATGCGCAGCAACACCACAAGGCAAATCATTCTCCGCGTACCTATAACCATTATGCATCACTTCTCTGTCGCACCAATAACTGGTGCGCACTACTTTTGTATTTCACGCCGATATCCACCACACATAGTTTTGGTTCTTGCGCTATTACTTGTTGCGTGCAATTTTTGTATCATGCACTGATATTCTGCACGCATTTCACTCTACGCGCTGCACCATGCCAAAGTTTAGTACACCCCCATCGTGCACCAATACTCTATGTGCACCATTAACTAAACTATCGTGTGACAGCATATACCCACATTATGCGTGCACCAACCAAACTCCTTTGCACTCTACCAATATTGCGCACACCATGCACACCATTATTATGTGTGTGCAGACCGCACAATGCTAGATTTAGCACATGCACCCGCACACCAACATTTTTTCGTGCGACACCAAAATTTAGCATGCACAGCTGTACACCAACATTTTTCTGCGCATCGCCAAAATTTAGTGCGCACACCCGCACACCAATATTTTTTCGCATGGTGCCAAAATTTAGTGCGTGCACCCGCACACCAATATTTTTCCGCGGGACACCAAATTTTAGCATGCGCACCCACACACCAATATTTTTCTGCATGACACCAAATTTTAGTGTGCGTGGCCGCACACCAACATTTTTCTACGCAATGCCTAGTTTTTACATATCACAAGATTTTTACTGCACATCATGCATTTTTAGTGCATCCACCTGCACACATTCATTTTTATGCACATCAATTCCTCGTGAATTTTGCTGCAAAAATTGGGGCTTTTTCCTAACCTTTTCCCCAATTTACCATAGACATTCTGCAACTATGAAATTTGTTCAATTTCACCTCGATAATACCAGTTCAACCTCTGCAACAACAAATTGCGGTGGGTTGACATATCTGGAACGAATTTTTCCCAAACTCAATTCACGAAGTGAGAATTTTAATTACTAATCTCGCTCCATCTATCATGGCTTCACTGTAACTTCAAATTCAACCAATTTCAGGTTTGCATTTTCTAGAACAAATATTTGATCAAGAATATCTCAACACTTGGCCGAATTTCTCAATTTTCCCATGAATTTAACAACAAAAATTGAGACTTTTCCCAATTTCGCACCATTGTTGTTACTTTTTACCATGGGCGCTTTGTAACTGGAAATTTGGCCACTTCGAAATCAATCCTGTATGAAATTTCACTTCAACTCAAATTGCTCAGCCCATCCAGGCTCAATGTTGAAAACTAAAGCTCTGATACCATATTGTAACATCCCCGACCACCCATGCCAGGCCATGCTACTCTAGAAAACTCTTTCATTCTCTGATACCATGTTGTAACAAACCCAACATCCAACCGAGCTATGCCACATAAATTTTTCGAACTGCATGCCATTAAAATATATACACACAGAACTCTTGTGGAAATTTATATATAAAATGTAAATAGACAAATGCATTATGTAAATGCACAGATTCATAGTAAAATAACAGTAAACATATAAATGCAACATATACAGGCAATGCCCATAAATATAAAGATAGTTATAACCACACATAGGATAAACCCATAGAAATAAACACGTAAATAATAATGCAACTTGTAAATTTATCACACAATTGACACTTATTTTGGTTGGAATATCACCAAATGCGTGTAGACCTTCCACGAACCTCCCAGCCTTAGACCACACTGCTGATCACTCTCAACAGTGGGTCACCCTCGAGCTGGGACTAAACTCCACCTGGGTAAAGGGATTCCTAACTAGGTTGACTATCTCAGACAACAGGAAAGACTCCGTCATAGGTGCTAACTCAAACTAATAGCCTACAGTCCCTCATTCCCCACATGCTTGTCCCACCCCAAGAAATGTGCCCCTTCTCTGCTCAACAGTCCTTCGGCTGCCCCACTTCCCTTTTGGGCTTCAACAACATGTCGGACAAGAAGTCTCAGAGCCCTGTAGTTGTAGTTTAGCACCTTCAGGAAATTAATTCCCCAAAAATTCTCTCACACCCAGAGAGAAATTGTTCATGGGCTTGAAAACCCACCTCTTCAATATCCCATGGTCCTGACAAACCGCTTCCTTAGTCCAGCTCCCAAGCTAATAGGTACACAAACAAGTATGGGTATGGATGTAGGTTCAAGTATAGTGACAGGAAGGTACGGAGGATAGACCCATTAGTGTGTGTATGATCATGGAATGATTGAATGAATGATGGAAGGAATGATGGGAAATGAACTAAGTCCAAACTATATGTATGCATGTCCCCAACTTGACACTTGTCATGTTGAGAGCTACTTTGGCCCACTTGTCCCCATCCTTATAACTTAGGATAAAATAATTATCCATACTTTATGATTTAAGAAATATTAATATAATATTCATTTTTGGCTTAATCTCCCTAGCTTAGCCCTTTTCCTCAACTTTTATCCCCCCCTTTCCCTAACTAGTGGAGTTTAGTCACCCATAATCTTTTATTGTGGTCGGTCTACATGCAAAGATGTATTTTATATTAATTATGAGACATATACAAAAATAGGCTCACTGGCCTTTAACATCTAGGATCTCTGGCCTAATCAAAACATAAGCATCCTAGCTTATAATAACTGTCTCACCCATCTATAAAACACAACATATACACAAAGGCTCCTTGGCCTCAAAATCATGCGCACTTAAGTTGCTATGCGTGGTATCCTGGAATGTGCACACTTCATCATTTTACTGCGTAGTACATGAGCGCACTATGCCATGAAAGGTGCATACAAAAATGATATCAAACAACTCACCATCTTACATACATTTGTATTTACATTTATAATTGGGTTCGCTTTAGGGATATTACACTTGAAGAGAACCTAATGATGTTATTATGTTGAAATCATGAGTTGTACTTAAGAAATTGCTTGAAAAACATGAAATTTGATCATGGTTGAGTTTTTCTTAGGGAGAAAAGTGGGATCTTGCATGTTTCTCGTACTCAAGTCACACACAGTCATTGGTTGTTAATAGAAAACCCACATCCACCCACTCAATCTTCTATATTTGTATCTATGTTGATAAATGAGTTGCAACAATTATAGATTAACTTGAGTTATTTGTTGCATTTCGAGATCTGAGCTCCTTGAGTTCTCCCTTAGCCACACTTTCTTGGTTAGATCACGTGAATATACTCACCATATCACGAAAAGAGGATAATGGAATCTCTCTCACCTAGGCTTTCAATTTCCACTTGTGTTGATTCCAACACCCAACACAACAATGATGAGATGACAAAGAACTCTTCAATTTCTCTCCACTATCATAAGGACTCTTGATACTTGGTTCTTAGGTATGATATTAGGTTACCATTCCCCCTGTTATCACATGAACTTGTCAGAGTCCTGTGGGTTTGTGGTTTCTACCTAAGTCTATAATTTTTCTTTGTCTCTATCCTTTTCGCAGACCAAGTCTTAATTTTCCCCTTCAGTTGGCAAAGTCATTTTTGTTTGCCCCTTTGTGTTTGAGCACTCAACTCCTTGGCCTCTATCACTGTTTCTTCTGTCTTCCCAAACCCACAACCAGTTGTCCAAATCCTTGATCATGCAAGCCGTAGCCATGAACACAAAACACAACTTTCTCAAACAGTCTATTTCAAGATTGAAGCATAACCATAAGGCAGTTTTAATCTTTCAGCATTGAATTTGTCGAAGTTGTTGAAGTGGCCAAAGGCCCGAAGGCTGATTCATGAACCAAATATTGACCGTTGTTTTGAAAGGGAAGATCTTATCCATTGATTTGAAGGGGGAAGATTTGAGCTGCTGATCATGAAAGCCTCATCCAAGATCATGATATTAATGACCACAGTCCATTACAGGAACACAACATGCTCAGGCGATAAGTTTCTTGAGAGGTACCGCAATTGAAACCATGGTAATTTGAGAGTGATATGTGGCAAAGGGAGATGGATTATGGGCCCAAAAGCGGTCTAAATCCAAACCACCTTTGAGCGGCCCCGCAATCACACACTCATATAACATCCTTTCCAAGAGCAGCACATGTTCGTCACTCACTCATTGTGGCATGTGAGTTTTCATCAAGCACCTCGCTCCACATCACCCCTATGCACATGCTATCATCCTTCCACATGCTATTGGTTTTCTGGTTATGTATTTGTTTTTGAGACATCTTGGTTAATCTAAGTCAACTTTCTTGCTCCATCTTATTTGCCTCTGATACTGAGAGAGTTCATGAATGATTGATTCACATGAATTGTTGTAACTATATTATGATGAATGTTTTAATTATAGTGTTGTTATAATTTCTTTCAGTTTCCTTGAAATTTGAATCCAAGAGGATCTTTTGTTTGAGTTTTTCTTCCTTAGGCTACTTGAAGACCTGATGTCCATAGGAGACCTCTACACTCTCCTCTCCAAAGTCTTCCCTCTATTCACCCTTACTCCAACTTACTGATTGAAGTTGATTCCAGACCTCAAATGCTTGTGCATGCTAGTCCAGATTTCTGAGTTAGAATGTTATTATTATTGAGTCTGTGCCCATTTGACCGCTTTAAAACCAACCTCTAACATATAAAATGATGGTTATTGGGATTACCTTCAACGGAATCTGAAGGTGAATTCTAGTGCTAACATTTCTGGTACTGTTGTCGGAGAACGAATTGAAAACTTTTCCCTAGGATAGAACGACAAAGAAGATTCTGATTCTGAAGGTGCATCAGATATCAGAACCATTGAAGATTGCAACTGTGCACCTGGTGACTCCACTATTATGACTCCACTATTTCAGATGACCCAGAGAGGATTATTTAAGAGAATGAAATCTTTCTCAGAAAGTTTTTTGCTGCTGTCCTAGATTGAAAAGCTCTTTGGGAGAACGATAATGACCAGATCTGGTCTTTGATGGTGAAAAAAGACCAGACACTTTCAGACTATGCATGATTCACATGGCGACTCCATGATTAAAGAACCCAATGGTGACTCCACTGGTTTGAAATGGACCAGATCTTAGCTTAGAGGTTTTCTTTCTGTGATTTTTCAAAAATAGTTGGTTTCCCTAACCCACCACCTAGTAGAGATGAATGGGAAAGTAGCCTTCCTAGGTTTCGAGGAAAAGGGTGGGAAGCACCAGCTGAGCATTTGCTGGACTTTCATGAATTTATTCATCGACTTCATATCATGCATGAATATATTTAGATTAATCTTTTCAAGTATTCATTACAGGGGATTGCTCATGATTGGTGTCGATCTCTTCTCGTTGCAAGCATCAACTCTTTGACCAGTTTTCATGCAGCTTTCAATTCGTTTTATGAAGATCATTTTCCAGCTGAGTGTCTTTATGAAAAATATTGTGATGAGTTTTCTTTGTTTTATAAAGACTTTGCCTGTCACAAAGATCAGTTTTGTGTTGAAGTTGTTATTGTGGAATAAAGCATTTTCCGTGAAGAGCATGAGGTGTTGAATGATATTCATTATGATAGAGATAATATAGAAATGTTTGGCATCATATCAGACGTCTCTGTTGTTTTAAGAGTTCATGAAGATTAACATATCTCTTCTGAATATCCCAATGTCGAAGAGAAAGTGTATTACGCAGAATTTTTTCTCCTGACTATGAAGCTGAGATAGATGAAAAGCTAGTAACAAAATCTAGGGAAGGTTCCTCTATGTTTTTTCCTAGTTTTTCAGAGTCAAAGGCATAATTTGTTTGTTGCTCTTATGAAGGAGATGCAAAGGATATTTCTGTCCTGGAAACCGTAAGTGAGAAAATATCACTTGGGATTAGCCAACCTGCATTTATCCTCCACCCACCTGTATACTCTGAGAACATTGAACGATGGGTGAGAAACAATGAAGTGCAGGAGGTAATTCCTTACCAGTCAAGCTTTCCTGATTACAAATTTTGTGACCCTATGGGGTTATATACGGAACTATGTTTTCCAAAAGCATTGGAGCCTGCAAAATTTTTCATATTATCATCATTCAGAGGTATTGCCAGTGTTCCAATACATGTTTTCTTTCTGCTGTCATACTTCCCTTAGCTTTTATGGATTATTTGCAGTAAAGAGAAGAATTATATTATTGAACAGTCTCGTTGGTTATGGTGGAAGTTTTCTTTCACCTAACCCTTTGTAAAAAATCAGTTAGCCTAGGATTGTACATAAATAATCTCTTTTTGGAGCCCATGTATTTTCTTTTGTTTAGAGTAATTATTGGCCTGTAATCCTTAGTAGGATGTTTTTTGAGCATGACTCCATAACCCAACAACTAAGGCACTGGAACTACTTGTTCTTGGAAGCTCGCAGGGAGCATGCCATCCCCTGTGTAGCCAAATGTTATCACACAAACTTGTCAAAGTCCTATGGGGTTGTGGTTTCTACCTAAGCCTGCATTTTTCCTACTCTCTCTCCTTTCGCAGACCAATTCTTAGGTTTTTTCCCCTTCGGCTTGTAAAACCTTTTTCATTTTCCCCCCTCTGTGTTTAAAGTGCCATGGTCTCCCTGTTTTCCCAGCCCCTATCCAGTCATCCAAGTCTTTGTTTACACGGGCCATAGCCACAGGCTCAAATCACGACACTCAAAGCAGTTCGTTATAGAATCGAATCAAGCAAGCATGCCTTTGATAAGAAGGTGACCAAAGAGGATTTCTAGCTGGGAGATCTAGTAATCAAGTGGGATGCAACTAAACAAGACAAAGGCAAGCACGGTAAATTTGAGGCCTTGTGGATCAACCCCTTCAAAATTTCTGACATTTTTTCAAATAACACTTACAAGATGCAGGATTTGAAGGATTCTAAAGTTTTTGGTAGCCCTGTAAATGGGCATTTTCTGAAAAAGGTTTTTACTTAAGCCATGAGTGGCTTCCCATGTCATTGTAAATATCATTTTTCTTTTGTTTTCAGTTTTTATAAATGACTCCATAACCCAACAACTAAGGCACTAGAACTACTGTTTCTTGGAAGCTCGTAGGGAGCATGCCATCCCTTGTGGAGCCAAATGTTATCACATGAACTTGTCAGAGTCATGTGGGTTTGTGGTTTCTACCTAAGTCTGTAATTTTTCCCTGTCTCTATCCTTTTCGCAGACCAAGTCTTAATTTTCCCCTTCAGTTGGCAAAGTCATTTTTGTTTTCCCCTTTGTGTTTGAGCACTCATCTCCTTAGCCTATATCACTGATATTTCTATCTTCCCAAACCCACAGTCAGTTGTCCAAATCCTTGATCGTGCAGGCCGCAACCATGAACACAAAATGCAGCTTTCTCAAATAGTTTGTTTCGGGATTGAAGCATAACCAGAAGGCAGTTTTAATCTTTGAGCGTTGAATTTGTTGAAGATGTCAAAGTGGTCGAAGGCTGATCCATGAACCAAATCTCGGTCCTTGTTTTGAAAGGGAAGATCGGATCCATTAATTTGGAGGGGGCATATTTGAGCCACTGATCATGAAATCCTTGTTAGACAACTGAGAGGGGAGGGGTGAATCAGTTATTACCGTGCTTAAACAATTATGCTTCTTTTAAAACTCTTTGCAAAAACATTGAATGATGATCACAATAATGCAGAGAAATAAACACAGTTTCAGCATCATTCACATATATGAGAAACACAGAGACAGATATTTCCCGAGGAAACCCATGTAGGGTAAAAACCTCTTTTTCTTTATATGATAAGTAATGGTTACAATATTTACAGTATCA
>JZKD02S1931848.1:244298-260550 GCA_000966675.3 Picea glauca
TGAAGCTTTGCATCCTTTACCTTCTCATTACCCTCATAATTGTTAATGAGTTTGTCCCACATTTCTTTGGCAGTTCCTAGGTGCATAACTTTTACGAATTCTGCTTCTACAAGCCTACTCAAGATAGCATTCATAGCCTTAGGGTTGAAGCTAAATTCTAGTTTGTCATCCTTATTAGCTAGCACATCTGGCTTTACATAAACAGTCTCTACCACATCCCAGACATCTGCACCTAAAGCCATTATGTAGGTTCTCATTCTAACTTTTCAGAAGGAAAAGTTTGTTCCATTGAACAGAGGGGCCTTATTGGTTGAATTTCCTTCATGGCTTGACATGTTTAAGCTCTAGAATCTACCCTTAGATAAAAGGGGCCGTCTCTGATACCAATTGTTAGACAACTGAGAGGGGGGGGGGTGAATTAGTTGTTACCGTGCTTAAACAATTATGCTTCTTTTAAAACTCTTTGCAAAAACACTAAATGATGATCACAATAATGCAGAGAAATAAACATAGTTTCAACATCATTCACATATATGAGAAACACAGAGATAGATATTTCCTGGGGAAACCCATGCAGGGTAAAAACCTCCTTTTCTTTATATGATAAGTAATGGTTACAATCTTTACAGTATCATACATATGAGCACCAACTCATAATGAGGGTACAACCTCTATTTTGCAAGCTGCAACTTGCTGACAGCACCAACTCTTTGGTTTCTCTAGCACCCACTAGAAGGAAGCACCAACTCCCTAGTTTGTCTAACACCAACTAGAAGGAAGCACCAACTCCCTGTGTTCAAGCACCCACCTGAACCTTTTAGGACACCAGTCCTCCCTAGCTCCACCCAACCACCCTGAAATATAAATCTTTGCTACTGAATTTATTACAGTGATATGATGTTTGATGATGGCTTACCTGACTTATCACTGTTCTACTCCATTTCGTTGTTGTATTTTCCTTATTCCCTTTCTTCTCAAATCACTTGTGTTGTCTGTTCTTCTGCTTTTTAAACTCTGTGCGCCATACCCATTCACTGGACATATCCTCTTCTGTTCAATTCAGCTGTTGCACTCTCCTTCTTCTTCACACATGAATCACCACAGCAAGCTCCAATAGCTACTGCAACAACAACTTTTCTTCTCTTCTCTGTACTGTGTATTTATAGCTTCTGTGCACCTTGTGCATGCAATGTTCTCCATTCCTCTGCATGCTCCAACCATGCCAATCTTCTCCACCTCTCGAGTGCTCTGCGTGATCTTCATCGTAACTCTTCAGCTTCTCTGGCAGTTTTCCAAAGTGTCTTCTAGTCCTCTGGTTGAAACCATCAGTGGTTTCTGGCGGTTTCACTGGTGCATGCAACAGTAGCCCTGCGATCAATACTTGATCCAATGGTTCAGATCCAATCGAGATTTCATATATCGCGATTTCAGCACTCTTAGCATTCATAGTTTTAGTCACTTACAAATCCCGATCCCCGAAATTCCGATATGGAGCTTATCCGGACTTACTCCTTCTCTTCCCGTGACCAAGGGCTGTGACCACATCCTTATGTCTCTCCATATTGCAATTCGTGAAACTCTGACATGGAGTTGAACCAACGGTCCATATATGAACTTGTTTCAATGACCACGATTGGATCGTGATATCGCACATCGTGAAATTAGGATTCTTGTTGTATTGAGTTCTTTCCATTTTGAATTCACAATCCTTGAAACTCTGATATGGAGTTACATCTACGGTCTTGATCATTTCTGGATCTGATGATCCAGATTCACTCGCGATTTCGCATATCGAGAAATTGAGATTCTCGTTGCATTGTGTTCTTTGCCTCATGAATTCGTGATCCTCGAAACTCCGATACGGGCTGTGATCAACGGTCCTGATCAATACTTGATCTGACGGCTCAGATCATTTCACGATTTCACATATCGCGAAATCGACATTCTTGATGCAATGAGTTATTTGCCTCTCGAATTCGCGATCTGTGAAACTCCGATACAGACTTGAATCAACGGTCCAGATGCGATCTTTATTCAGCGGCTGCGATTAAATCGCAAAATTGACATTCCTGATGTCAAGTGACTTTGTCATTTCAAAGTCCCGATCCCCGATATTCTGCTGACGTCACACGTGGTTTGACAGGTCTTAAATACTGCCACGTGTCACTCTGATTTGTGACTTATATGTGCCCGAAGTGTTGAATCTGCCTGACACCTGTCATTACCTAGTTGTGCCATGTGTCCCTAGCTAACGTGATCTGCTGTCGTGAGTTGGATTGACAGTCTAGATCACATGTTGATCTGACAGTTTAGGTTCAGTCGGGATTTCTTTCATCGTGATTTCGGGGTTTCTGTTGTAATTGTTCACGGGACTCGTGAAACTCCGATTCCCGATTCTTTGATGAAGCCTTCTGTCGAGCTTCTCTCGGTGGCACCTGATCGCTGCCACGCGTCCTTCCAAATGGATGGTCCCGATTATGTCGGGATATCGAGACTTTCAATGTCCTGGTTCTCATGACCTTGAGAACTTCGATCTCCCGATGGCTGATATCTCGTTGAAAACTCCTCATGTCGGGACTTCTCTTCTTGCTCCCGAGGCTTATCTCCCTCGCAGCTTCTGCAGATCTGACAGTTTTCGGCCTTTCATGAAATTTGAATGGGATCCAACGGTCACTGGATCTCTGTCTTCCTTCTCCTCTGCAAACTCCTGTATCTTGATCTTTGTTGTGCGTGTTTTCCTCAATGCTGTTCCTCCTGAGCTTTCACGTCTGAATCCCCAAGGTATTTTATCCTTCTTATCCTACCATCTCCACTATTGTACTTGCCATCAATGACAATCATACACTACTTGTTAAACTTTTTCCAACAATCCTCCTCCAAGATCATGATATCAATGGCCAGAGTCCATTGTGGGAACGCAATATGCTCAGGCGATAATTTTCTTGAGTGGTCCCGCAATTGAAACCATGGTAAGTCGAGAGAAATACATGGCAAAGGGAGTTGGATTGCAGGCCCAAAATTAGTCTAAATCCAAACCACATTTGTGCCTCCCCACAATCACGTGCTCATATAATATCCTATCCAAGAGCAATGCATGGTCGTCGCTCACTCGTTGGGGCATGCGATTTTTTGTCAAGCACCTCACTCCACATCACCCCTGTGCATATGCTATCAGCTTGCCACCTCCAACACTCTCATTGGTCACGGAAGAACATATGCAGAGCCTCAAGGCGTCAGGATTGAATCGCAAAAATCATTGGCACTGTTTGAGAACAATTATGGGTGCCAGGCCCAATCCTAATATCAATGAAGATAGTTATTGAATATTGTGGGTAGTAGTTGAGACCTCGCCTCATCCCATAAATGGAAAATGTTACAGAGAGAAACCATGAAGGCACACTTATGATCTGAATGTTCCTTATGGGCAATTTTTCATGTAAAGCACATAACTATGCCTGGATCACGTCTGACATCATGAAGTCTGCACAACTTGACAGAGTGGGCACCAAATGAAGGCTTTGAAGGCAGTGATATGATCACATTCCTAGTGGTTACAACATTTTAGTATATATAGGCAGTTTTGATATTTTGTTAAGGTCGAATGGTTGAGCTAGGCTCCCTACTATTGTAATATTTTTATGAAGAACATTGGTTCTTTGGTTATGTATTTGTTTGTGAGACATCTTGGTTAATCTAAGTCATCTTTCTTGCTCCATATTATTTTCCTATGATACTGAGAGAGTTCATGAATGATTGATTCACATGAATTGTTGTAACTGTATTATGATGAATGTTTTGATTATAGTGTTGTTATAATTTCTTTTAGTTTCCTTGAAATTTGAATCCAAGAGGATCTTGTGTTTGAGTTTTTCCTCCTTAGGCTGCTTGAAGACCTGATGTCCATAGCATACCTCTACACTCTCCTCTCCAAATTTTTCCCTCTATTCACCCTTACTCCAACTTACTGACTGATGTTGATTCCAGACCTCAAATGCTTGTGCATGCTAGTCTAGAGTTCTGAGTTAGAACGTTATTATCATTGAGTCTATGCCCATTTGACCTCTTTAAAACCAACCTATGACATATAAAATTATGGGTACTGGGCTTACCTTCAATGCAATCTGAAGGTGACTTCTAGTTCTAACACCCCCAATTGGGCCTCTCTTTGTAGGAGTGTAGATAATCTTAGAGATAGGTTCAAGGCATGTGATCTAGGAAAATACATGTCATGCACAATTTTCATTCTCAATAATGTATCATGGCCAACCCATCTCTCATTGATCTCCTTGGAACTCTTCAAATATACAAGATCAAGGGGGTGGTTGTAGGTTTTATATTGAAAACCAATAAGTGGTCACGAGTTGGTATGACAAACATGTGACTGCTCACTTTTCTCCCTAGAAAAAACATGAGTAGTCTTAAATGTGGTGTTTTTGAAGAAATTTCTTAAGTACAACTCATGATTTTGACATAATAAAATAATTAGGTTCTCTTCAAGGCCTAGGGTGAAAACTACAAATGTATCTAAATTGATAAAATGAGTTGCAACAAGTATAGATTACCTTGAGTTTCTTGCTACACTCCTCACTTTGAGTTACTTGATATCTTTCTTAGCCACCCTTGCTTGGTTAGAAGAAGTGAATCTATTCATGATCATATTGTGGAAAGAGGATAATGGACTCTTTCTCTCCTAGGATTTCAATCTCCACATGTGTTGATTCCCAACACTACAATAATGAGATGACAAAGGACTCTTCAATTCCTCTCCACCAGCGTGAGGAATATTAATAATCAATTCTTAAGTATGATATTATGTGGTCATTCCCCCAATTAGGCTTCTTTGTATATGACTGTAGAGAAACTTAGATATAGGTTCAAGGCATTTGAACTAGGAAAACATAGGTCATGCACAATTTCCATGCTTAATAATGCATCATAGTCAACCTATCTCTCATTGATATCTTTGGAACTCTACGAATCTAAATCTAGAAGATTGAGGGGGTGGCCACAGGTTTTGTATTGACAACTAGTATGAGAAACATGTGGCTAACCACTTTTATCCCTAGCAGAAACACGACCAGGCTCACATGTGGTGTTTTTTAAGCAATTTCTTAACTACAAATCATTATTTTGACATAATAACATCATTAGGTTCTCTTCAATGCCTAGGGTGACGAATACAAGTGTAACAAATACACATAGTTTTGCTAAAAATGAATGTTTGATTGTCTAACAACAGACTCATGTGACACCTTAAAAGCCAATGAATACCCATGAGTTAAAAAATATGATAACATCCTAGAGGAATGTGGTTCTCTATCATCCCACATCCCAATTCTACTGATGGAAATTGAAGGTAATTACGTGCTACCTAGACTACCTCTGTCTTCCACATGAAGTTTACCAAGCACGAACCAAAAAGAGGAATAGTTAGGCTAGTGTTTGAAAATATTCCACTTGCATCCATCATTGATGAGATAAAAAACATATGAGCCTAGTCCCTACTCCCAAATAAAATGTGAAGTGTGGGAATGTATTAATTAACTACTCCATGTTAAGTCTTGACCTACCCTTGTTATGAGACTAATCGGTAAATACAGACATAAACATATCTCCCTATATCCACCTAGAACTAGAACAAAACATAACATAATATGACGCTTTCCCTAAGCTCTAACTATTGAGTTTACTATTTAACAAGAGATAGACAACATATCATTTAAATGTTGTTTCCTCTTGCCATTTTCATCCTAGCTCCACTCTGGTGCTCCTATGATATTGAATCTGCAAGGGAACACAAGACAACCAAAGTGAAAGAAATATAATATACTCAACAAGAACCTATGTATGTGATCAAGGAATCATACAATAAAACAAGACTAGTTTTATGGGAAAGAAACATATCACTGTATCATATTAAAATGAAAGTGGAGATTAAAACCAAATATTTGATGTTGCAAGGTCCCCTTTCGATGGCCCTTTTCTCCAACACACACACTTGCTCCAATCTTGAATGAAGAAGATCCACAATGACTTGATGAACTGAAATGAGGCTCTCAAGTATGATCTAATGCAGAACTCTCCATATAAATATTATCCTATTCCTCCTTATCCTTTTACATGAGAGATCCCTCTTTATATAATGTGAAGGAGAGATGGTTGAGGATATTAGTATGATCCCACCAAATCAGATAAGCGA
Source organism: Picea glauca (assembly GCA_000966675.3). NCBI lineage: Eukaryota > Viridiplantae > Streptophyta > Pinopsida > Pinales > Pinaceae > Picea > Picea glauca. The sequence goes on from JZKD02S1931848.1 coordinate 250,498, forward strand.
GTAAGATCCAAACCATTCGGAGGCCACCTCATCTTCTAGAAGATCCCCTTCTAGAACATTCCTGAAACTTGACCTTTTATTAGTCTTTTGGCATCGTCGCACCCTAGGTATAGTGCAGAATATAGAGATGTCGTAGTCCAAATCTAGAGCAGGATGTGACGATCAGGGATCGTCACACCCCTTGCATTTTGCAGGGTGCGACGACCTTCCTTAATAGGGTTTTTGAGAAGAGAAAGCCAATCACTTTCCTTATGGATAAAGGCTCTTTTTGGGAACATGAACACATGTTATCAGTTGATCACTGGGGTGACCAAAATAATGTGTAATAGAATTTCCCCCAAAGTATGAAGCTGGAACTCGTGACAGCCAAAATACTTTGTAGAATGTGTGTGTCGAACAAGGAGCGCATCGATCGAGAACCTGCAAACAGTCAAGCATCATCATAATAATATACCATTGTCCAAGGTAGGCATTACCATACTTAGATTACAAATTTTCAAGTGAGTCATGGCCACTAAATATACACTGTGAATCCATGTCAATATGAATCGACATATCTACTAGAAATACATTGTGGATCTATGCGCTAAAAGGACTCAAATTTGGACATAGCCATGAGACATACAAAGTGGATCTATGTTTCAATACAAATTATGAATACTCTGTCACAACCTGGACCAGAATGGTGTGATCCAGGATCTTCATTTCCATTGTCCCTAAGTACAAATCTAACCATGTGATTATAGGTGCTGAAGTCGAACATGGTAGAAACCACTTGATTACCGGTCAATGATGAGAACCATTAACAAGTGTGAGGGAAATCACCATTGATGTCAATGAATCCCAAGGTACCCTAGTACAATCCAATGAATGGGAATAAATGAGTTGAAGTTGAACAATCGATGAAAACTGCTAATAAGGGGTCAATGATGTGAACCCACTGTTGGAAGCGAAGAGACCCTCCATTGAGGCATGCATGATCTAAGGTACTAAATGATTTCCAAGTCTTGTTCTTGGATAATGAGTTGAATTTGACAGAAAAAGACTCGTCACATGAGGGCCTTAATGTATCGCCCATCAATTATATGAAATAAGTAATATATTTGAAGTAGATCAGAGTATGAGGTGATTTGAAATTGACTCAGGGAAGGCCGACATGCTAGAAATTTTATAACTATAGATGGTCGAAATAATACAAGGCTTGTTTAGGTCAGACTTCTCTTGAACATATGAATGACGTGACAATGGTCTTGGAAGCATTGACTCAAGGCGGACCCAACATATGAATTTTTGGATGGTCAAATGAGAGACAAATGGATTTCCCAACCCAGATACAATGATGAAAGGGGGTGTCATGTTCAAGAGCGACTATTACTGCCACTAACACAAATACAGAGACACATTTCTTTCCCAATTTTTCCCCACCATTTATGGTGAGTACCTCTTTATTTTTACGCAATCTTGAGGAGGATAACATATTATTTTTGATGTAAGCTCATCCTTCAGACGAGTCCCTCAGAGTATGTTTAACGAATCCTAAGAAGGAGTGGTTTGGTCCCATATGGGTCTTTCGATGTTTGTTTAACGAGTCAAAGAAAGAAAAATCAGGGGTTTTTCATGTTTAGAGAGTCTGAAAAACACTTAAAGAGAATTCCATCAATTCCTTTTTCGTAAATTAATATGATGAGACCGAAAAAGTGATAATCTATTTCTCATCAAATGTTTTCTTCAAATATTTTTACGAGCGTGAAAATAACAAGGTCGCTCGACAATCTTTTCATTTTTATGGAGCGTGAAAAGATCTTAAAGGATACTCCATAGGCATCATTTTGTGTGTTACCATTATGAGTTCAAAAAAATGACAAAAGACTACTCGATTACATTCTCATGGTTTCACAAGCATGAGCAAGAATCAAGACTTGCTCGGAGTTTTTCCTGAAAAAGCCTAAAAGGATATGTGACAAATGTACAAAAATAGACCAAAAAGCGGATCCTTGTTTCAACGTTTCACTCCTAGACTTTTTATCTGCAAAAAAAAACCACTTGTATAGTTACTTTAGGGTTTATATGAAACATATAAAATAATATAAAATACAAATGAAAAAGTGAAAAAATCAATAAAAATGGGTAAAAAACTCATTTCACGATTTACTTTTGTCATTTCACCCAAACCTTGCTCCAAACCCCCTTTTTACCTCGATTTTAAACTGTAGATTGCAAAGGGTAGGACTAATAATTTGACAAATCATCTCCACAGAAAAGGTAATCTTCATTTCTTTTGTCTTTCAATGGATTATAATTTATTTTTCATTGGTTAAAAATAGACTTTTGGGTTAATATTTTAGGGGTACCCATGCGTGAAGGTCATTGCAGGTGTCCTATATCGGGCCCTGCGATGATCTAAGATTTCTGCAAGTGGCTCTATATCTAGCCTGCGAAAACTCCACACTGTGCAGATGACCTGGCCTGTGACGTGTGTAGCCCCAAAAGTTTATAAAGATGAATTTGCCAATAAACATTCTCCAGGGAAGAAAATTATGATGCTAATATCCTTTTATTATTCCTTGACAGATCTTCCACGATCAAAAAGTTGGAATGGCATGAAAGAAAGCACGAGGAGGAATAATACTTTTCTGAGAAAGACCCAGGAATGGTGATGGCCCTCTGACAGTGTGGGGTGTTGAAATTCTTTAATATCTAGGGTATGAGGGCCCAGATGAGACTACTCGAGTACCTAGTTCACACGTGGGATGTGAATGAGTAGGCATTTTATATGGGTGCTCACACTCTTAACATAGATATCGAGGATATCTACCTTTTAACATGATTGTCTCACCATGGATCCCGAGTAACAATTACAGGTAGCAGGGGAGGCGGTGAGCCCATGAAACACTACATTAGTGAACATTATGTGCGGGGTACCCAGAAACATAGTGGTAAATTCGCTATTAGAGATGTCCAAGACTTGCCTCTATGGACCATACTATATACCATAACACACATGGCAGGGCGTGCAGCTCCCCATATGGGTCTTTAGAGATATTTTCAATATGCACTGGAGTGTATGGAGCCCCGAGTCTTCAACTGGTGTGAAGGGGTTATTAAAAGTATGAAAAAACAACTGACCAAGTGTAGGAGTGGTGGATTGAAACAGTTCAGATACGGGTCGATTTTGGTATCCTTCTTCCTAGAGAGGGTCCTAGTTTTTTGCTTACAGGTAGAGTGGGGTATACCTGCCCCACATGATCTGAGAATGAAGAGGTGGGTCAAAATCATGGCACGACATACAGCCAGTCCCATCGTTAGATATAACAATGTCTTATTCGACTGGTTGAGAACTCAGATGGTCATGGTCGACGATTATGCATATGTTGGCCTAGAATTCTGCAGAGATCCGGACCTAGATCTTCTTGAAGGTTCCTAATGGGGGGACATAGGTAAGATGATTTTTTTTCTTTTATCATGTTTTTTTTATTTTCAAGATACAATTTTTTTCTTATGTTGTTTATTCGATGACTAATCAAACGCTCTTTGATGATGCAGATGTGGGACCTTATCATCCACCAGGTTCATCCCCTATCCAGAGGTGAAGGGAGAGAGGTGACATAGCAGGATTAGCCACTGCTGACTTTGAGACCCTAGAGAAAAATATAGAGGAACTCACAATGAACATTATAGATGCCTCCATAGATGATATTCTGAGGCATTACCAATGCCACACAATGGGGCGTTTCTGCCTCCATTGGTCGACTGCTTCGTAGAGTAGCATAGGCAGACACATGTTATAGCGAGCAACATCCTTGATTCTCTATTGTATATGAATCCATTTGCTTCACATTTTGATATTTGGTCTTCGGACAAAAACACTTTTGTAAACTTTTATCATTATTAATATATGAGGCTCCTACCGGCTTGCTTGTTTTATGTACAAAAATGTGATTGGATTTTATAAATGTTTCAAATGTTTTGCTAATACATAATTATCCAATGCATTCATTAATGTATTTAAACATCTAGGAATGTGTTGATATTCAATGTAATCAAAATGACGTTCCATGAGGTGAATTCGTAAATATACCCTTAACAAAGTAGGACTCCGGATAGAATAAACATTACTCAACTATAGTACCACTAACTATGAATCCAATCATACAATGAGATGGCAGATTCCAAGTGAAACAACATTGGTCAATAATTCGATGACTGCACTGTATTCCGCAATATTGTTGGTTTCAAAACCAAGGCATACACCATGTAGACTGATCAATTCATCTGTAGGTGCATAGATTTCCCAAGCAATAGATGCTAGGTTTTGAGTACTGCGACTAGAGCCATCAGTGAATCCAGTGTAGGGTAGTGAAGACACCGACATTTGGAAACCAAGCACAATGCAAGGTAAGAAATCGAAAGGTGGAACCAAACAACGAAAAAGAACACAAGATTATTATACACTAAAAATACACAGAACTCATGCAAAAATGATTTAAGCATAGTACTTCTTCAAGCAAATCCCATTTCTGGGTTCACTTAAAGGAAATCCATCATAATCCACCATCTCATAAGATCCCTTCTCCAACACTCGTTTGACAATATAAGGACCCCACCACATGGGCTCGAATTTATTGGCCCCTAGCAAATCACGATCTTGCTTGTAAAGAAGAACCATATCACCTTCAGAAAAAACACGTGGCTTGACATGCTTTTCATATTGGGCTTTAACACCTTTCTTCTGAGTTTCCATAACTAAGGCGGCATCACAATGGGTTTCGTCTAATTGCATCAAATACAACAGACATTCCTCTTCAGTAGAGGTGTTAGGGAGAAGTTCAACGACTAGTTTCAAAGATGGTATCTCACATTCAATCAGAAAAATTGCTTCGATACCATAGACTAGTTGGAAAGGTGTGAATCCCGTGGAAGACTTAACAGATCTCTGATAGGCCCATAATGCTGAGAACAACATCGTGTGCCAATTTGGCTTATGAATTTCTACCATCGTCGAAGAATAGTAGTGATAACTTTGTTAATTGATTCAACCTGGCCGTTGGCCTATGGATAATAGGGGGTTGAGTTTTCATGACGAAGACCCAACTTTTTAGTAAGTTCATACATCATAAAATTTTGAAAATGACTACCATGGTCAGTAATGATGGCTTGAGGAACACCAAACTAAGTAATGATATGATTGAATATGAACAACACTACAGGTTTCCCGGTGTTATCAAATGTAGGCATCGCCTCGACCCATTTAGTGAAATAATCCACAGCTACAATAATGTATCCATGCCCCCCGACTGAGTGAGGGTTACATGTCATGAAGTCAATGCCCCATTTAGCGAACAGAACAACAAAAAATACAGGGTGAAGAGGAGCAGGGTGAGATCGGATCTTATTATTATATGTTTGGAAAGCGTGGCATTTTTGGACGACAGTAATGAAATCCTTAAATAATGAAGGCCAAAAATAACCAGCTCGTAAGATCTTTTGGGCAGTAGCATACCCAGACATATGACCGCCACATGCTCTAGAGTGACATTCATTCAAATATTTCTTAGCTTCATCATAGGCAAGACATCATTGAAATATAGAATCAATACCATGATGGTAAATGGTATCACCACGGATTATGTATTAACGGGCTTGATACCGTATACGATGACAATCTATACTAGATAGATCAAGCCAGAAAGTTTGAGTCTAGAGATAGATGATAATATCTCCGTACCATACATCATCATAACTGATCAGAAAAAGGGATTCGTTAGGAAAGGAATCCTCTGCCACATTTTCTGTCTCAATAGAGGGAAGGTCACATATCAATTCGGAAAAAACCAAAGATTTCTTTGACTTGGCACGTTCAAATTCCAAGTCAAAATCTTGGAGAATAACTATCCATTTGGAGTACTTGCCCCCCAACAATGTTTTAGTAAGGATATGTTGCATGGGGTTGCAATTGGATATTATTGTGGTTCTACGTAATAAGATGTAGTGACGAAAACGTTGAACAACTTGAACAACTGCTAAGGCTAGTTTCTCCACATGTAGGTATTTGGTCTTGGTAGTCGTAAGACTTTGGCTCAAATAGTATATCACATGTTCATCATGTGAATGATCCTCTTGGACTAAAACCATAGCAATGGTGGAGTCTGAAGCAACTAATTACAAGAAATAATCTCGGCTATAGTCAGGGGGAAACAATAATGGTGTATGGGTTAAGGAAAGTTTCAAAGACTCAAAAGATTTGTTTGCAGTATCTTCCCATACAAACTCGTAACCTTTATTCAGGATCCCAGCGAATCCTTTCACCAATTCAACATAATTGGGAATGAATCGACGTAAAAAAATTTCCATCCCTTGGAAACTTTGGAGTCGGTGTAGCATGGAAGGAGAAGGTAGATTAAGAATAGCCTCAACCTTCAAGGTGTATACCCGAATCCCATGTATAGACACAATGAAACCAAGAAGTTGGTCGAATTCCACACAAAAAACACATTTGTGTGGATTCAAACATATTAAATGACAGCGTACGAAATGGCCCTTAAATGTGTCAGGTGATCTTGACGACACATGGAATGCACCAGTATATCGTCAAGATAGGGTTACACAATGTGCTTAATATCATGAAAATCATAAGACATAGCATGCTAAAAGGTCACACTAGCATTTTTGAGACCAAAGGGTAATTTTTGGTAGGCGAAGGTTCCCCAAGAACAAATGAAAGCAGTATTGTGTTGATCTGCTGGTAAAATATTAATTTGATTATAGCCAGAGAAATCGTCCATCAAGGAGAAGATTTCACTACCGGCACAGTCGTCACCGATCTGGTCAACAAAAGGGGTTGGGTAATTTTCCTTAGGACAAACTCTATTTATATCCCTATAATCTACACAAACATGGATCGTACCTTGTTTCTTATTTATTAGAATAAGATTGGATAGCCAATCGGTCAAAGCCACAGGATAGACAAAGCCAAATTTAAGAAGTTTTTCAACTTCAAGCTTGATAGCAGCGAATTTACTTGGATGGACTGGCCGAAGTCTTTGCTAAATGGGTTTAGCATCTGGATATGTATTAATCTCATGAACAATGATATCAGGATCAATACTTGGCATTTCTTCATAACTCCATGAAAATGTCAAAGAATTCTTGAAAAGGGGATTTATAAGTGTGAACCTCATCAACAGAACATGAGACACCGATATGAACATTTTCCATGACTCCAGGTTTAATCAATATGTCAAGAGGAACGATAGGTGAAATATTACTCAAGTTCCCTTCATACAAAATACCGTGCATTGACTCAGGAAATGAATAAATAATGACAATGGTCAACAGAGTCAAAATCCGTTGGCAACTCTCTATGGTGTCACATTCTAGGAATAGGATAGAATGATGATGTCCATCGTCCCATGGAGTATCTTCCATAGACATGGATTACATGATCATCTCATCGGTAGGAAAGATCACGTGAAATGGATCAAGAGATGTATCATAGAGAGAGGGAGGAGAGGGAGTTTCCGATTGAATAGCTTGATAAGTAGATTCGACCGAACTTAAAGGGATTTTGTCACCCTAGTGAAGATGATCACTAGGGCTATGTACTATCCATGGGTCATATGACTCATCGGTTTCACGAACAGTGGTGGAGATCATGTTAATCAAAGTGACAAAAGGAGGAGATATATTGGGTGGTGGGATTGGAAATTTACCCGTCAAGGTTGAATCTTTTAAAAGACCCATGCCGACATTCTCATAACCAGGTGGTTTCTTAGAGATAAAAGGGATGTTGCTAGTATGAGATTCAAAATTAAAGAAGGCCAGCTGGTCAACATTAATGACCTTTCCTTGGTGCGGGAAACGTATCACATGAAACAGGGTAGACACAATTGCATGCATGGAATCGATCCAGCTATGACCAAGCAGAAGATTATAATCAAGAGGTGCATCAAAGACCTCAACCTCTACATTGACTGATTTACCTTATAATGTAATATACAATGAAGCAATAATACCGTAAGGTTTAAAACCTGTACCATTGAAGGCCTTAAGTGTATTGTGCAACTTGGTAAGGGAAGGAGAGCCAATGGATTTCCAACAAGTAACGGACACAATGCAAGTCAAGGCTCCTTCATCAATAACAATTCTACAAATATTCTTGTTTTCCACAACAACTTGTATATGAAACACTAATTGAGGAGGAAGTCTAGGAACATGATCTTCTAAGTCAAAGATTATCAAATTGGTATCGGTTGGATCAATTCCACCAATATCCTTTAACAATGCCTTCCATTGAGTAGGACAACTTTGAAGGACCTCGAGAGACGACATCGCAGAGGGTGCTTGCATAAGGTATTCTACAATACTGTAGTTTTGGGGAAAATGTGTGTGAGGATTAAATGAGGACTTTCGAGCAACACCCTTGGGAGGAGGACAAAGAATTGTATTGAGATATGGTCATTCGAGATGAAGAGGACCGTTTAGAGGAGAAGTTGGGGGAGGAGGTTGAACCAACGAAGGTCATATATCGTCAACTTTCTCCTTCGACGAAGAAAAATCTTTGGCTCGAGTTGTGATTGCAACTTCATTCTTTTTAGAGTCACTAGTACACATAAGGACATAAGATGAGGTAGAGAGAGAAGGTTGGTCATGAATGACCAATTGGGCCTACTGCTGAGAAGGAAATGGTTGTGACAAGACGACAAGTGTAGAAGGCTTCCCGACCCCTTGGAGAAACTTAGTAACCTCAGTGCGTCGTGGACAATCTTTTGTATAATGGTTGTCACCACAAATAAGACATGGATAACGAGGCTTAGATTTATCTTTCTCATTAGCGGTTTTCATTTTTTCTTTGTCATATTGTTGATTTTTATTTTTTTCCCCCTTATTCTTACCCTTCCCTTTCTTTTTATTTTGATTTTTACTGGTAGGTGTAGATTGAATCGAATTGACTTTGGTAGTTTTGCCGACAGAAGGAGTAGGAGTAGGAGCATTTTGTACATTAGAAGTAATAGATTTGGGATTGGTGTGACTAGCGTGTGTAGACTAGGTCTCAGCATGAAAGGTGCCAATCACACCATCGGTAGCATGAGAAGTTGTTGGAGGTGTTGGGGTAGGATTTGTGGAAGTACGAGGAGCATCAAGAATCAAATCGTAAAGTGTTCCCATTTGCGAATAAACGAGATCTATATACTGACCAAGACTAATCGCCTACTCTTCAGTGACAACACCACCCATGGAAACATCACAAGCAATAGGTCCAATGACTGATTTGGTAAACCACTCATCCAATAGTTGACTAGGAAGGCAAATTTGATTAAACATCTTCTCCTCCTCCACTCATGGATGTGATCAGAAATATGAGTGGACGAGGATTGTTTAAAAGAACTCAAAATTTTGGTTCCTGTCTCGTATCGAATTGGAAAATGGTAATGTGTTAAAAAGGCCATGGCTACAGTGTTAAATTCATTAAAGAATTCTCACGATAACTCGATGTACCATTTTGTTGCCGAACCTGTGAGAGTTCATTGGAAGAGTTGTTATATTATGGAGTCATCCATCAATGAGTTGGACGAACACCAAAGATGGAAAGTCATAACATGAATATTCGGGTCTTCTCCCACTCGACCATCAAACTTAGGGATGTCAGATGGTAACTTGGTTGGTATGATGGGCCAATAAGGAGAATTTAAGATAGGATCTTTCAAAATCCTAGACAAATCAGGCAAATCCAAAGTGGATAGAAAAGGCAACTATCGGTTCACTTGAGGAAATTGTTAGTTCTAAGGGGGAAGCCCCATAGGTATACCAGTAGGACCATAAGCAGTCTGTAGATAATTAGGCAGTCTTGATAGGTTTGGTTGTAGAGGATTCTGAGGAAAATAACCAACAGTTTGGGTTGATTAGGTATGTTCCCTTGGAAAGGAACATTGGACTGAAATTTTTGTTGGATTACTGAGAGGGGGGGTGAATCAGTAATAGAGCAATTTAACCATATAATCCAAGTGTTATATCAATGAAGCATTATTATCCAATAACTACAGAGTAAATAAGCAA
>JZKD02S1931848.1:269157-289146 GCA_000966675.3 Picea glauca
CGATCCATCTTCATCATGTATCAATGACAACTCATTGATCCATCTTCATCTATGCATTCTCATCAAGGAAAATACATATTATATTACATCAATCATCAATCATTCAATCCTTTGAAATCAATCAATTACTTGACATCAATCAATGACATCAATCAATCAAACCATTGGCATCAATGACAACATGATCCAACAATTTTTTCCCCCAGGTAGGATTCATAGAACCTAGATACCGTTGGTCGATATTAGGGGGCACAAAGGAATTAACTTGAGGATGTTTCCCCCCAGACGGTTGCAGATATTTTTGGAAAGGAATATTCCAAGGTTGAGATTGTAACACATGTACATTTTGTCCATAAACTAGTTTATGGCCTCCAACTTGAGGTTGTCCCCCATTCTGAGGTTTCCCACCAAATTGAGGTTGTCCCCCAACTTGAGGTTGACCTCCTGTAGGAATCTGAAAAACAGAAGTGACAGAAGGACCGATGCCTCCAACTATATTGAGCGACCAAGGCCAAGACGATTAGATCCTCCTAACAAAGGTGGAGGAGGAACGTAAGGTCCTCCAGAGAGAACCTGGGTAGGTGTAGGAACAAACTGACTCACAACATTATACCTAGAGGGAAAAAAAAGTCCAGACCCTCCGGATGGATCCTGGGTAGGGATAGCAATGAAAGTATTCAAAACTTTATACCCAGAGGGAAGTGATGGAATTAGTCTAAGAGGAAGTGGTGTTACAATAGGAGCTTGAGTGATAACCACATTTCTGATAGAAATCATGGTAGCCTATGGGACCATAATAGAATGGGTCATATGGAGAGGAAGAATCGAGTGAGAACCAACCAACAATTGGTCTGCAATGACGGTGACATTACTGGTAATACTAGTAAAATGGTCTAAAGGTATCGTATAGGTAACATATGTCTGAGGAATTTGCGATGCCATAGGTTGATCAGGATTCTCTCCTAGGTTACCATAAAGATCTCGTACTGTCAAAGGGGCAGAACTAGGATTAAAAGTTTGGGAAGTACGAGACAGGGTCCTAAATGATTCACTTTGAAAAAGTGGATCCTCTACTCTAGATCCTGTGTTAGGTCCAGTAGGTACTCCATTATTCTCAAAAACAATAATTTCTCCTAACGAGTTCATATGAAGAAAATGTGAATCTCGTCTAACGCTCAATAATGGGTTTGGTGGGAGTTGGAATGCCTCTAAAGAATCTGAAACTATTTTGAATCCCTCTAAAGAGTGTATGCTTCCAACCTCGGAAGTTACTTCGTTATTGACTACTCCCTCAGGAGATCCTTCTAGTGAATTAGAAAGCAAAGGGAGATAACCTTCTGGATCTTCTGGGGGTAGCCCTTGCATCCTACGTGAATGGTGAAGGCCGATGTTTGATGAACCAAGTAAAGAACGAAACAAATCTATGGCCAACTAGGGAAACAAACAACACTCACTAATAAAATCTAGAAATAAAACCAAGCAAACAAACATTCTTATTCTGAAGTCACTAGTTGGTGATGAAATCCAACATCGTGAAATCAAGACAAGAAGCGGTTTGGATAAAGCGAGTGGAAAAGTTACGTTGACGACCTGCTTAATGGACTTACACCCTGGTGAAAGCTCCCATACATACTCATGGGTATACCCTCCAAGGATCCTGAGTGAGTTTGGCCAACGTCGATTCCAGGTACCGTCAAGACTTTCCCCTCCACAATCACCTCATGTAAATACCCTAGAGAGATAGGCTACTAAGGTTACCAACTACAACAGTGATGCCTAGGGAAACAGTCGACAATTCAATCCACGTGCAATGACAGGGTATCTAGCCCGAAATCAACTCGAGAGGCTCCCACACATAATCATGGGTATACCTTCAAGTGACCCCCAATAATACATGTAATATCTACACCAAGACCAATAAAGAAGGGTGAGTAACTCTTCCAGTCCAAATGTGACCTTGTGATTGACCCTTGTGTTAGAAGGGCTTCCCAGGATAAAATGTAGCAATTGGATTTGAACCCTCCCTATCACAAGGTACTATTGTGTGTTTTGATGCTTTGGAGAGTGTGCCTTACAACCTATTCCAAAGCACTATCCTTGCTAATGTTGGTGAAAAGAATTCCTATAAAATAAAATTTGCTAACAATTTTTAAATTTATGCCATATTTTAGAGGTTGTTGTTTACTCAAAAGGGAGATGGAAATGAAAATGATGAAGTTGTAACCTCGACCCAAGAAAATGTAAGAATAGATGAATGCACAATTTTCAATTCAACGAATTCTAATTACAGTAGGGAGAAGGCATTTCTTTTGAAGTACAAAAAGCTACGAATTGCAATTTCTTAATTTCGAATGAACACAATTCCAAATAATCATGAACTAGAAACATTTTCCAATTCTTCTCTTTAACAAATATTTCGAATGTAAAAATTTCTTTACAAAAGATTACTAAAAAGAATAAATGAATTCAATTCTTCCTTTCCCAAATCAAATCAGGGATACAATGATGAAAGGAAAACGTAATCCAAGAAAAACAAGACATTCTCAACACAATTCCCAAATCAAACTCGTAATATACACAAAAATGAAAAAGATAAGAAAACCTTTTGTCACATGCAAGAAAAAAGTGTTTCTCAACCAACAAACAATATAAAAATTGAAATCAATCCAAAACCTCAAACAAATTAAAAAACCTTTGTCAATCAAGCACTCAGATCAAGATCCTAAGATTATATCCTTGTGACAAAGTTCAAAGGGAAAAACTTGCAAAATTACAAAGACCAAATTTCAATCCTTGAAAACTAATCAAAGGCAAGTTTTAAACTCATGAATCAATCAAACATTGGCATCAAAAGTTCACCCCAGGCCATTGAGGCAAAACTGGGTGAAAAAATACAAATTGACTCACACCAACAAATCCTACAGGATTCATCGCAACCTGGGTGTGGGACACAGTGCGAAGAGAAAAGGTCGTCGTAGGCTACTAATTGAGCACAATGCGATGTCGTTGCACTAGATTAGTCAAGTAGGATGCAATGCCTAAGGGTCATTGTAGGCTGCCAATATGGTACAGTGCGACGATCTATGTAAATGATGGAAAAAATGGGAGAAAGAAAAAAAATCTAACTAAACTTGCAGACCTAGGGAGTCCAAATGGATCACCCACAAACTCAGATAATGAATTTAATCAGATGAAGGCAGGCTAGAAAAGAATGGGAAGAAAAAAACCAAAAAGGAATTCAAATTCCCAGTATGGTTGCCAATTTTGTTATGGGACTAATCGGTAAATGCGGACATAAACAAATCTCTCTAGATCCACCTGGAACTAGAACAAAACAGAACAAAATATGACGCTTTCCCTAAGCACTAACTATTGAGTTTACTATTTAAGAAGAGATAGACAACATACCGTTTAAATGGCATGTCCTCTTGCCATTGTCATCCTAGCTCCACTACGGTGCTCCTATGATATTGAATCTACAAGGGAACACAAGCCAACAAAAGTGAAAGAAATATAATATACTCAACAAGAACCTATGTATGTGATCAAGGAATCATACAATAAAACAAGATTAGTTTTATGGGAAAGAAACATATCACTGTATCATATTAAAATAAAAGTGGAGATTACAACCAAATCCTTGATGTTGCAAGTTCCCCTTTCGATGGCCCTTTGATCCAACACACACACTTGCTCCAATCTTGAATGAAGAAGATCCACAATGGCTTGATGAACTGAAATGAGGCTTTAAAGCATGATCTAATGCAGAACTCTCCATACAAATCTTAGCCTATTCCACCTTATCCTTTTCCATGAGAGATCCATCTTTATATAATGTGAAGGAGATATGGTTGAGGAGATTAGGATGGTCCCACCAAATCAGAAAAGAGAGTAAGATCCAAACCATTCAGAGGCCACCTCATTTTCTATAAGATCCCCTTCTAGAACATTCGTGAAACTTGACCTTTTCTTAGTCTTTTGGCATCATTGCACCCTAGGTATAGTCCAACCTGCATAGATGTCATAGTCCAGCTCTAGAGAAGGATGTGATGATCAAGAATCGTTGTACCCCTTGCATTTTGCAGGGTGCGACGACCTTTGTTAATAGGGTTTTCGAGAAGAGAAAGCCAATCACTTTTCTCATGGAGAAATGCTCTTTTTGGGAACATGAACACATGTTATTAGTGGATCACTGGAGTGAACAAATTAATGTGTAACAACCCTCATGAATTCCTTATGCCACTTGTCAATGAATCTTGGATGCCTAACAAAATTTGGATTATAATTCATGAAGAAAATTAATGGATACATGATGTGGTTATTTTCCCATTTATCCTTATTTTCTTGGCCTCCAAGTGAGAGGCTCCATTAGCTAACTTGTCAACTCATTGATTCTTAGATCTTAGAATGTGGAAGAAATCAAACCTTACAAACCCCTTTATCTTAGATTGGATTCTAGAGATGGGCCTTGCTAACTTGAATTTGGTGGAGTGGAGAAGTTGCACACATGTATTATAATGATTGTAGAGTCTCCAATAACAATAAGGATCCCAATATGCCTTGAATCAAGGATATTGAGTCCTTAATAGAGGACAAGAAATTCATATTTATTATTTTTAACTTCACCTATACCCCATTTAAAAATAATTTCTTGATGTCCACCAGGATCTATGGTGATCCCCTCTGCACCTACACCCCTATGTTTCCTTTTGATGTCCTATCAAAGAAAAGAAAATAATCATTATGAGATGATTTCCATATTTAGAATTCCTCTTCTTCCAAATGAATTTTCCATGATGTTTCAATTGTCATCCTTTTAATTGAGCTTCTCGGTTGCAATAAACCTCCTAGAAACATGTCTTGGAGCCAATCCCTTTCTTCCTACTTGAACACCAACATGTTATGTTCTTTGATTCCTCTAGCATGGATATCCAATCAGAAGGCCATATAATTTTATATCTATAGATACAAGACTAGAATCCTCTTGATAATAAGGTGATCTATTTCTTGTGAGCCATATATTCCAATAGATAAACATTGGCGTTGGAAAACAATCTCTTTTGAGAATAGTTTCGTTCAAAACATTCACAATGTAGTTTTTCTGCCAAGTTGTGAACATCTCTTGCCAAGAATGGGGATGCACAAGTCTAGTTTCAGTTTCCCTAAACTCATGATTTCATACTTCCTTGGTATAAGGATTATCAAAGAAGAGATGGAAATGGTTTACCTCTGAATTCTTACACAAAGCACATCTTGACGGATCTTGGATTCCTCTTTTTTCAAGATTTTCTAAAGTTAGAAGTATCCCATGAACCGTGATCTAGTAAAGAATGTTTACTTTTGGTATTCCATCCCCTTTCAAAATATGATTTCAAAAATTAGACTTTGGAGGTAACAAAAGTTCCAATAATTGAAATTTGTAGCCTAGATTAACCACATACTCATTGCATTTGAGACCCGAACCCCTCTAGTCATGTTTTAGTTTTCAACATGAGCAAAACTACGGAGATGAATAAAAGGAACATCCAACTAGGGAGCAAGCGAATCTATAGTTGACATAATCTTCCATTCCAACCACATGTTGTCCAATGTGTTAACCCAAAGAGAAAAGTGAAACAACATTTTGAGATTTTGAGAAATCATCCATACTCTGAGTTATAAAATTTCTAAATTGTGCATGAGTGGGGATTTTCCCATGATACTACCCTCTAATATTTTGATCATATTACCATTACCAGACACCCAAGTTAAACAAGTATGGAGAGTTGGTGTTGCTTCTCTACATAGCTCCATATGGACAATCCTATATATTCATTGATTAAGGGATTTTTCCTTTGTGACCTTGGGTCAAGTCACAGTAGAGCAAGACCAAATTTAGAAGACAAAACCTACCCTCATCTATATCAATGAATAAAAAAAATAACTACTTTTATAAAGAGAGAGAGAGAGAGAGAGAGAGAGAGAGAGAATTAAAGAAGGATAGGTCTTACACCTTGAATCCTTCATTTGATGTTGATCCTCACTCTCATTTCTCGAAGCACTCCTAATCTTTGCCGGAACTATACTGCAATATGAAACCAAGAATAGGCTGCTACAAGGTAGTTATACATTCAAATAGCATATATCATGTGCATAGATTCAAATATACATGAAATACATTAGCATATAAAATTAAAATGAACCAATACACACACAATAGGATGGAAAGAGAACTCTTCTATTAACAACAATGTGAGAAATGTAGTTACAACCTGATTCAACCTTCGGTATTGGTTCGGAGCCAACTTCCATTGGGTTCCTCCAAAGACTTTCAAGCATCAAATCAGCAGTGAGGCTCTTCCTTGGATAACTCAGGATGGATAGGAACAGATCCTGTAGCTATATAGAGAAGGAAGGAATAGTGGAAAAGGAGTTTCTAGGTATGGGATGTATTGGACAATTGAGAGGGAGGGGGGTGAATCAATTGTTACTATTCTTAAATGATTATGTCGATTTTAAACTCTTTACATAAAACTCAATGATGATCAAAATGATGCAGGGAAGTAAGCAATAGAATATTAAACATCAATCACACACATGAAATATATAGAGACAGATATTTCCTAAGGAAACCCATAAAGGGAAAAACCTCTTCTTCTTGATAGGATCAGTAATCTTTATTTTCGTTACATTATCAATCTTATGAGCTCCAAATCCTCTTGAGGCTACAACCTCTGTTTTACAAGAAGCAACTTTTTGAGAGCACCAACTCTCTAGTTTCTCTAGAACCCACTAGAAGAAAGCACCAACTCCCTGAGTGTTCCAACACCAACTGGATGGAAGCACCATCTTCCAGTCACACAGGCACCAACCTGTATAACAGAGAACAATAGTTTTCCCTTACACCACCCTGCCACCCTGGTTTTTTTGGCTGCAACTAGATGGAAGCTTCAACTCTCTGTGTTCAAGCACCCACTTGAAACTTTGAGGACACCAGTCCTCCCTAGCACCTCCCTACCACCCTGAAATATAAATATTTTATTTTTATGACTTTATCATAGTGATACAACATTTATCTATGGCTTACTAGTCTCATCACTCTTCTGCTACGATGCTCTACTCTCCAACATCAACTTCTATCTTCTCGCATGAATTACTCTCAACAACATCAACCAATTCTTCTCAGTTCTGTGTTTTTATACTCTCTATGCACGTTCTTCATCCTTCATGGGAAATACCTCTGCATGCTCTTCACAATGTCACTGTTCTGCCCTACAGGTTGTTCATTGTAGCTCTTCCTTACTCTTGCATAGCTCGATAGTAGAATCACTTCACTTCTCTATTCTACATGCATTTCTTACGTCGATTCATCACCTGGTCATCATGACAACTCTTCATCTTTTTTGGCAGTTCTGTTGCCTGTGAGTTCATCATCAGTGGTCATTATGTTGAGATTCCTTAGCTTTTTTGATAGTCGAGACTCTTCGTCTTCTTTGTCAGTTACAGCTAGTCAACTATGGCTTCTTCGGCTTCTAGCCCCTTCCTTCACGTGACCATCGGTAGTGACCAAGCACTTATTCAAAAGGTGCTTCCTAATTTCTGTCTAGTGAGCATTGGCTCCATTTCATGATATGACCTTGGGATATGAGCTTCATGTGACCAAGCAATTGCGGGCGCATCCAAAGGTGGTTTAGACCAAACTACTTTTCGTTCCGCAATTCACCATGTGCCTCCATGTGTCCTTTCTCCAAAACCATGGTTTCAAGTGTGGCCCGCTCATGAAAAATTAAGGCCCGAGCATGTTCTAGACCTGCAATGGAGCATGACTGTCGATCTATCGATCTTGACGGTGCTCTTGAATGGACGGTTCAGATCTGTCCTCTCAATTCTGCGGACCAAATATCTCCTTCCTCCATCAACGGATGAGGTTTCCTTCGTGATCCAGGCTCCGAGAGTTTCAACTCTCAAACCCTGTTGCTGCTGACTAGATATCTTCCAGAATGGAAGATCTACTGACATCTATCCTCTTCAATAGATGGCTTTGCCTTCTTTCATTTCTCCATGCACAATCCTTGGTCTCAGTGATCAGATGACACATGTTCCTCCACACCAATGGACGAGATTGATTTCGAGATCCGAGCTCCGGGAGTTTCAATTCTTAAGTTCTCATTTGCTCCCAGAGCATTTCACCCAGATTCCATGATCCAACGACATGTATCCCTCTCGGATCAACAATCGATATCTCCTTCATGTCTCCAGACTTTGGATACTTCATTTCACAACCTCCACTTACTCAGAACGCTTTTAGCCGGAGTCCACAGATTCCTTCCATGTGTCCTCCTTGAATCAATGGTCCTCGTTCACTTCGGGACTTCAGTACTTCGACAATCTCAAACCTTTCTCCTTCGCATTTTACCAGATAAGTTTCACCCAGATTTCACGATCCATTGACATGTATCCTACTACACGATCAACGATCAAGAATACACCTGGAATTATCTTCATATAGGACGACTCGTATCTACTTTGGGTCTTCGACATTCATGACTTCGAGTATTTGCATGAGTATTGGTGGTAAAACTCCTGAAGAAAAAATCTTGGAGTGATGTAAGTCTTGTGTCACTCGATGATGTGTCATGAGCTGAGCAGCTGCCACGTGTCACTCAGATTTGTGATTTACACGACCTGAAATGCCGAATCAACTTGACACTTATCATTTTCTGATTGTGCCATGTGTCCTTACTGATGTGGTCTACCACGTGTCCTTGCTAACGTGGTCTACTGATGTGGTCTGTCGCATGTCCTTGAGGACAAGATTTGTTGACATAATCTACTGACATAGATTTCCCTGATCTAATGGTCATTGTCTGATCTCCAAATCCGATGGTTGACGAAACTTCACATTTCGGGGATTTCAAATCTCAAACTTTCCTGAGCGTAAACTCCTCACATATCTATATTCGAAGTGAATGTTGTTCCTTTGATCAATATCTTGGATTGGTGACTCGATCTTTCTGCGATGAAACTTTGCTAGCTTATCCTGTCCTTCCACTCAAAATTGATCCAATGGCTGACGAACCTTCGCATTCCAGAGATTTCGAATCTCAAACTTTCTTGAGTGTAAACTCCTCGCATATTTAGATCTAGACTAATCGTTGTTCGTCGATCATGTACTCAGATTGATGACTCGATATCTCTGCGTGCTCCTCCTGTCTGGATACTAAGCCGACAACCATTGTTGTTCCTCCTCCCGAGATTACACTTCCTCCCGACTTGGAAGAACTTCTATGTGTCAAAGGCCTCAACCTTTGATCCTTCTACGAGTCTTGATGACTTGGACCTCATCTGCACTTTTGGAAACTGCTATCTCTTATGAGCTTTCTCGTCTCTGCATACTGTTCACTTCTCTTGAACTTATGCTTTATTTTTTTTCCATCATTTCTTCTTTCCTTTCTTGTAAACATACCATTATCGTTGTTGTTCTTTCCATCAATGACAAGCACACTCTTCCTGTAAACATGCCAACATGATCCTACTTAGAGAATGAAGGGATATAGGGAAGCTTGCTAAATTCTGCCAGCATGCTCTTGCACCTTGATTCTTCCTATTCATACATGCCCCCAATTGTGCATTTATACCATCCTTGAGAGGTTAAGGAGGTCTAATTATGTTTGGTACGGACTTAGAGAGGTTGGGAAACGAGCCAAACTAAAAAACCTGCCCAAAAATGTGGAATTATTTTATTTTTTACATTTTTTCAGGGAATACATGGGTTTCAAGATAACAAGGCGTGGATGTATGTGTGTTGCACAAAGAAAACCTGTGGATATAAGAAAAAGTCACTTTTTTTAATTGACTTTGATGAGGCAAGTTTAGATTTTGATTATCAAGCTAGGGAAAAGGGTTGAGCCATGTCACAAATGCATATATATGGAAATTTGTGCTATAACATATGTCCCCTAATGTGTGAGGTCATAAGAGAAAGTGTTGGACGAAACACATTATAACTCTAAAAGGCAAGGATGCAATGAAATAATCTATGAAGGTTCCCATGTCAACTTATCCAAAAACATAAACCGTCGGCCAAAATCAAGTAAGAGTATTGTCTATCCCAAGTCAGGCATACCCATGCTCAAGAGAGATGTAAGCATGGCCACCAAATCAAGTACACTACGAATCCATGGAATATATGAAAATATGACTAATGGCCATGGCCATGAACAATACACAATGGATCCATGTGATATATATAAAGTAGAAAAAATGGCCACGAGGAATACACAGTGGATCCATGTGAAAGTAGAACATAGCCATGAAGAGATACACAATGGAGATATGTCTCAAAATCAAGAATAGAGGATATTTGGGACCAATAGAGTGAACAAATTGATCCTCTACAAGTACCAATGTCTATGGAGTGGTACAATATTTTAGGTAAGAGCATAAAATATGTAATGCGTGTACTTCACTCGAAGTCTTCAAAATGATCCATCGTTGTACGAGTCTACACTATGTGATTAGATGTGCTCAAGTCAAACATAGTGAGAAACCATTTGATTACTGGTCATTGATGTATATTGTTAAAAAACATGATATAATCCACCGATGATGATAATGTGTGTCAAGGTACTATGGTACTATCTAACAAGTGTGAATAAATGAGTTGATTTTGAACACATGGTAGAATCTATCGAGCAGGGAACATTGATGTATTCCCATTGTCAATAGCAAGGGAACTTGCCACTGATGAACATTGCAATCCCCAAGGTACGAAATATGACTCAAGATCCCTATCCCAGAGCAAGATGTGATGAAGTTGATAGGAAGAGATCCATTGGAAGGAAGGCAAGGCATCCTCTATCATCCATCACGAGGGGTAGAAGAAGGAAAAATATTTGGAAGGACTTGGACGAAAATATTGTAAGGACCACACAAAGGTATGACTCTAACATGCACAAGATGGAAATAGTGCATGAAAGAGACTCTCTGAATAGTATCCAATGCTGAAGACTACTAACGAAGATGAGGAATCCACCAATGGGGTCAAATGGAAACCAAGGTACTGCATGAATCCCTATGTGTGATGATTATCATTGACATTGAACACAAGGGAAACCACTCAGTTAATGACCAATGATGGTTGTCATCTTTTGAATGCAAGGTCACCTACCAATAATTGAAATAGGCTCAGGGTGCAACTCTAGGTCATACTCTTAGAGAAATGTGTCAGATTCAATAACAAAATACCTTCCAACAAGAATTCAATGGGGACCTTCTATACCAGCATGAGTAAAGGACAAATATACTTGTGATGATGAGACAAAATTGATGGACTCGGAAAGGCCGACTGGAAAGGTCGAAGACTTACTATAGAATGGGCGAATCATGTTAAAACTTCCTTTGAACAAAAACATGACACATTGTGTGACTTAGGTAGCATGATTATAAAATGGGATAGATTTTTGATACATGAGGCATAAAAAAATGCTTCATATAGTTGGAAGAATAACCAACAGGGGGAGATTATACTCAAAATGAGAAAAAGTCTCCTAAATCCATACTGGACTCAAATGATGAGATACTGACTCAATATTGTGTTTTGTTCAAGGGAAAAAATATTGTTGCCAACAAAAGAGATAAACGGTTTCCCCCATTCTTTTTGGTTTTTTGATTTTTCTTGTCTTTTTCATATTATTAAATCCTAAAAAATAATAAAAGAGTGCTATAGTACAATGGAGGAAACGAGTGTCGCGGGAAAGAAAACTAGTTCAAAAGAAAAAGGAACATACATATGCTAAATGTAAGGAAAGCATGTACAAGGTAAGGACACTCAAGGAATGTTTCCTCCAAGGTTAATGTGTCGAGTCGCAAAGTCATAAATTGCAAGGCTGATCCTAAGGGAAAATGAAATGGGAAACAAATAATGCGAAAATGCATGGAGGGGAAAATCTAACCTATATTCCAATTTAGAGATCATTACATGTCATAATGGATAGACATGGAGAGAAAAAATACCAAAGAAAAATGTATCCAAAGTCCTATATATAAGACCAAAAACACTTACCTAGAAGTTAATAAGTTCAATATAGAAACCTTTGATAAAAACAAATATTATGGGATACAGAACTTGAAAACAAGAAACCCTAAAAATACAATATGTACAGAGGACCACACATCCTTGCAGCTTATGCATAGTAGTGCTCTAGGTAGAGCCCATTTCTAGGCTCAAGCTAAGGGTTTCTTTGGTAACCATCCAATAAATATTCCAGTTCAGGAGGAGGTTGAAGATCCATAATCATAGATTCAAGGATGGCCTCATTTGAAGGAAACTCAACATCCGTGAAACCAGGGATTGATAACTCAAAAATACCAGGGATATAGGTCTTACAAACAACAAGACCAAACTCAAGAGGAAATGCCATGTTACTTGGGCCAATAGGGGGAAGCAAGGGATTCCATGCCCCCATCAGATAAAATACCTGATCAATTTCTGAGACCTTATCTCGAGAAGGAAAGTGTAACTGTAAAGGATCCTTCTCGAGAGGAATTGAAAATAGAGGATAAGACACCACATAATTCACCCATGGCGGGGAAGAGTCTACTCAAACACTAGCAACACGCAAAGGGGAAATCTGAGGTAAATTTGAAACAAGATGATGATTATCAGATGAAATCTAATCAATAGTGATAGTTCTTCCATTGTGAGGGAAATGCATCACACGAAAGAGTGTATATGCCACAACATTCATCGCATACACATAATCACACCCAAGAAGTAAATTAAAGTCTAAAGGGAGTGGCACCACTAACAGATCAACTAGGACAATATTCCCACCTAACGTGACAGAAAAATGAGAAAGAATCCCCAGACATTCACTAGGTCTTTTGTCGAAAGCTATCAATTCGCTGGTAGCTTACACAAGCTTGGGAGAACCCAAAGCTTTCCAAGATGATGATGATAAAATAATTACAGAGGATCCTTCATCTACAATACTTCAATGGATTCCTAATGAATTAACTCCAACAATTATCTAGAAGGTTTTAGAAGAAGGAAGGCGAGGCTCTATAAGATCATTCCAATCAAAGAAAACCATCCTAGGACTTGAAGGCAATGTACTCGAAGAGAGTGAAATGTTTCCTTGTTCAGAAGGTATTGAAATGGTAATGCTAAGAACATGGTCAAAATACACATTACTCCCTAAAAGAAGAGTGGGATCGACCGAATATTGCATCAGCAAGATCACCTCCTTAGACTTGTCACTCTCCAAAAGAAGAATGGGATCGGCCGAATATTGCATCAATTTGACCACTTCCTCAACCACTGGTTGAATAAGATGTGAGATAACATGGTGAAGAGACACATCAACCCCCAAAGCGAGAGTGGTATTGAACAAATATTGCATCGGCATGACCACTTTATCAACCAATGATTGAATAGATTTCTAGGAAATTGAAGATGACTCAGAACTAGAAGGGCCTTCATACAAGGACCACACTTGTCATACCATGATAATAGTAGGGCACAGATGATTAAGGTGATATCCTTTGCAAATATTACAAGGGAACTTGGGCTTAAATCCTATACATATAGGTTTCTCAACTGTATCAATGCCCCTAGTGTGACTTGCAGTCGCTGGTGGGTTTCCCCCAACATGACTTGCAATGGACAAGTCTCGATCTCCAGCATGACTTGTAGAGGTTGGTTATGTTTTTCTAGTATGAATAGTAGTGACTAGACTCGTTCCACCAGCATGACTTGTAGTGGATGATTAGTTGTCTTCAACATGCCTCGCAGAGGTTGTTTACGAATCTCCAACATGACTAGAAGAGATTGGTTTTGCACTTCCAACATGACTAGCAGAGGTTGGTTGTTGAACTCCAGTATGACTTACAGGGACTAGGCTCTTGCCCCCAACATGAATTGCAGAGGTTGGGTGTTGGTCTTCAACATGACTTGCAAAGGTTGATGACATATCTCCAACGTGACTCATAGAGATTGGTGACTTGTTGCCAGTATGACTTGTAGTGATTAGACTTGTGCTTCCAACGTGACTAGCAGAGGTTGGTTTCTTTCTCCCATCATAACTTGTAGAGGTTGGTGATAGGTCTCCAAAATGACTAGAAGAGGTTGTTGAATTCTTCTTCTTACTCTTCCTCTTCCTATTCCTTTTATACTTCTGGTACCATTAGCACGACTTTCACCAGAAGAGGGAGAAGGAGAAGGAGTAAAGTTGGTGGATGCAGAAGGTGAAGGATCAAAATTAGTATAATTCCCTTGACATAAGGTGCTTATCTGAGAATCATCAAGAGCATTCACGACATTTGGAGTGGTCCACAACCAAACTGGTAGTCCTACATTCAACCTAGGAATGTTCAAAGTGGCCATCAAGGGGGCACCAACATTTCCAAAGAAAGGAAAAGCACAAGAATCCCCTTGGGCAAGGGTCCCTTGCTTGGTATCCTCCATAAATTTTTCCATAACTTTCATATGCACAGGTTCATCCTTTATGGGATTGTTCATGTCCATAAAAGTCTCACGCACTGATTCTGACAAACCAGTGGTATAAAAACCAACACATTCTAGGAGGTGGCTCCACACTTTCAAAAGAAATACCATGGGTCCTTCTCGACCAGTGGAATCGTTGGTCAACCACCCTGAATCAATGATCCAAAATAGGTGATACTGAAAAAACCTAAGGCCAACTATACAAATAAACACTCCAATAAAAATTCCTAAGAGAAACATCGTAGGAAAACACCTTCTCTAAAAATTCAACCTAAGTGGATGAGGTCCTTGTTGGAGTTACTTCAAACAAACCTAGGATTTATTTTTCCTAAGGTTATTCTTTTTTTATTAGTCATAATTAGTCATTATCCAGTCTCCTATATTTTAGGGGAGAATATTCTCTTTTAGTTGGCACTTCTGTTTGACTAGTTGAGTTGAGTTTAGATGCTGCATTGGTTTTGTCACCATGCAACATTGGGATCATCACAAGCTAATGCACACTTTCCTTGAGATCATCACCAGACTTGTGCATTACCCTTGTTTCCCTAATTTAACTCCTCACTACACTTTGTTCAGTCAGTTAACTGAAGACTAGTTGACTAGTTAACTCAGCTAGGTGGCAGTTAACTCTCGTAACTGCCTGAGAAACTAGACTAGGTGGCAGTTCACTCCCATAACTGCCTAAGAAACTAGACTAGGTGCCAGTTCACTCTCATAACTGTTGGTGTGTGTCCAAATCACTCTAGACCACCACTACGGGTCATTAGATACTCATGTATCCTATATCTATTGTAAATTATTCACTCTTTGAGTGTGGAATGTGGTTAATGAGAATTCTTTCATTCTTTCTCTCCTTCTTCTTCTTTCTCAAATTCTCTCTACAAATGTGTGTAGTATTTTCTAGCTAGATCTATTCTGTGCAGGTTCAACACATTTACATGGTATCAGAGCCAATGGACTGCTAAGCAAAAGCTACACCAAAGTTTTTGCAGGTACTGAATATTGAAGAACACATAAAGATGGAATCTATGTTTTACTCACCAACAATACTTCTCGCGCCTCATAACTATTTGGAATGGAACCCAAAAATTATGCTTCAACTTAAATGCAAAGGATTGTAACAAATATCTATGGCAATGGAAGTGGAGCCTGATTCCATCGATGAGAAAAATGACTTTCTCAATAGACAAGATATGACCATAGGATTTATTTGCTTGTCTATTTCTCCATAAATTCTCCACCAAGTATGTGATGTCACACAAGAATTCACTCCAAATGAATTATGGACCATATTGGAGGTTTTATTTGGGATTAAATAATATTGCAAATATAGCATGCAGGGGATTGGAAAGATAGAGTCAGAAGAGAAACCGTCAGAAGATCAAGTCTCTTATTCTGAAGAGTCTTCTACACAAGTATTTGCAGAAATTTGTATTCCATTTAAAGAAGATGTCTACTCCATTTCATATTTTTTTTCTGAAATTCATGTGGAAGATATATGGCATGCATATCAAGAGTTACATGCAGACACTTTTCCATGCGCAATGCATGCATCTCAAGAGACAAAAATGGAGTCGTGCACGTCAGACTCTATTATGATATTTTCTAATCATAATTTGCAGAAAAAAATTGGATATTTGAATTCCTCTCGAGAAAATATCCAATTTCAAAAAACTAATCCTCTGAAATGGAGTTCGTGAAGTGAAGTTATGATCTTTTTAAAATCAACAAAATTTCAGCATTTTTCCGGAAAGGACCGCATGGTTTTCAAAATTTCATCCAAACTTTATTTGGATATTCTTCATTACAAGAAGATAAAGTGAATATGTTTGGACATCTCAATGGTGCATATACTTCATCATATCCATGAAAACATCTACATCTTCAACAAAATCTTCAACGAGCACAAACTTGCACAGTTGTGAGGTCCTCTTGGAGAGAAGGACAAGGTTGCTTGGCAACTGTTTTTTTGTTCCTTTTCAATTTTTTTTTACATACATTGTACCTTGAGGGGGGGTTTTACCATGAGGTTTTCCCACTTTCCTCACTTTATTTTAGTGTATCTTTTGTATTTGGGTTACCTAACATGGCCTCGTTGCTGGGACCCATTCTTTATTTTCACCATAGTGATGTTCAGGGGGGGGTGTTGGAGTTACTTCACACACACCTAGGATTTATTTTTCCTAAGGTTATTCCTTGTTTATTATTCATAATTAGTCATTATCCAGTCTCCTATATTTTAGGGGAGAATATTCCACCTGGAGAATATTCTCTTTTAGTTGGCACTTTAGTTTGACTAGTTGAGTTGAGTTTAGATGCTGCATTGGTTTTGTCACCATGCAACATTGGGATCATCACAAGATAATGAAAAATTTCCTTGGGATCATCACCAGACTTGCACATTACCCTTGTTTCCCTAAGTTAACTCCTCACTATGATTTGTTTAGTCAGTTAACTGAAGACTAGTTGACTAGTTAACTCAGCTAGGTGATAGTTCACTCTCGTAACTGCTTGAGAGACTAGACTAGGTGGCAGTTCACTCTCGCAACTACTCTTGTGTGTCCATATCACTCTAGACCACCACTATGGGTCATTAGATACTCATGTATCCTATATCTATTGTAAATTATTCACTCTTTGAGTGTGGAATATGGTTAATGAGAATTCTTTCATTCTTTCTCTCCTTCTTCTTCTTTCTCAAATTCTTTCTACAAATGTGTGTAGTATTTTATAGCTAGATATATTATGTGTAGGTTCAACACATTTAAAGTCCTAAGTCTAAAGAAATGAAAAAGTGGAAAGGGACCTTCCAAACAAAGGAACGGGTTGATTAAGTCCCGTGGAACAATGAACAAAGAAGTGAGAAGTAGTTATCCTGACCTCCACTAACCATCCTTATCTGGTGCAAGAACCCATGCTTCACAGGGAACCCTCCGACAATATTGAAAAGTGTGATACAAAATCTGCCCCAGGTACCACGACAAGCCCCCACAGTCACCTCTTATATCCCTAGTAAAAGTCACTAAGGTCACCAACCCCCAGTCAGTGTCCAGGGGGTACAGTCGATAGTCGTGATCAAACATATGGCCAGGGCAATTAAGCCCGAAACATCAAAATCACCACCTCTCATGGAGGTATGGGTACTAACGAAACCCCCAATATATGATCTCTCCATTATGCTCATTTAATCTTTGGAGGGGTCTCTACTCATCTCTCCTTTATGCAACCTTGTTTTTAGCTCCTGTGTTAGAGGAGACTCCCGACTATACTTATACAATAGTTGGATTTGAGACTCTCCCTAGCTCAGAATCCTATGTTATTTTTCAATGGCCTTGGATATTTATCTCTCCAATCCTAATCCAAGGCCCTAACCCTAAACTCGTTTGTGAACCCTAGAAACAAAGTCTAGTAAATTTTAAGTTTAGCATTCGTTTTAGTGGTTTTTTTTACTCAAAGGGTATTGAATTGCAACTAATGTTGTTTGAGACTTTTGCAAAAATTAAACTTATAAGAACAGTGGCAAATTAAACTTTCACACTAATTCTTCAAATGAAAAAAGAGTTTCAACAAGAAAATGCATGAACAATCCTATGCTATTAGCTTTAAATGCAATGTTCTCCTTTCTAGTGCAATATGACAATGCAACCTTTTGAGAAAAGAAAAAGAAGAAAACAAAGGATGTTCTTTCTTATTTTTCTTTTGAAATTATTTTAAGGTGAGAAGAAAACAAAAACCTAAGCTAACATTTTTTCTTTTTCAAATGACAATGCAAAACAATGCAAAGAAAGAAAGAGACCTAACTAGTAGAAAAAATAGTTTTTTTTTTTTTTCTATTAAAGAAAAACTAACAAAAGATGCTAAAATAAACTATAGGATACATGATTCATGCCCCCCTTGGCCATGACGGGGAAATTGTTTTCAAAATGCAAATCATTTTGCTTTAAAATTCAAGATAAAAAGAAGCCAAGAACACTAGGAAACTAAGAGAAAGATATTTTCTAGGACTTAGAAGTTTTTAAAAACTTAACATAGTGATACAAAGAAATCACAAAATTGAGAAGCCCAGGATGATTTGGAGAATCCCCTAAATCTCCTAGAGACTGAAGAAAGAAAATATTCTTCAAAAATTGCACATAGGTCTGCGACTGTGTGAACTGAGAATCATGGATTTCCGCGGGTCATACAAAGTAAAAGAACAGATATCTGCGATTGATATAACAGAAAAGCGCCAATAACTTTGAAAAATTGGAAGAATAAAAAATGAATTTCAATAGGGACACTCCCATAAACTTATGGAAAAGTTTCTAGATAAAAAACAAACTTTGCAACAAAGCTTAGAAAGAAGGAAAACTAACAAAAATAAAAAAGGACACACAAGACACCCTACAACTGGCCCAAACTAGGAGAGACAAGTCCCTAGTATGGTTGCCAATTATGATTAAGGGATTTTTCCCCTGTGACCTTGGGTCAAGTCACAACAGAGAAAGACCAAATTTAGAAGACAAAGCCTACCCTCATCTAGATCAATGCATACAAGAAATAACTACTTTTATAAAGAGAGAGAGAGAGAGAAAGAAAGAAGGAGAGGCCTCACAGCTTGAATCCTTTGTTTGATGTCAATCCCCACTCTCTCTTATTGAAGCACTCCTGATTCTCTCTTATTGAAGCACTCCTGATCTTTGTCGTAACTAGCATGCAATAGGAAATCAATAATAGGATGCTACAAGGTAGTTATACATTCAAATAACATATATCATGTGCATAGATTCAAATATACATGAAATACATTAGCATATTGTTAGACAATTGGCTTAGGTTGATGGATAGTTGGTATGGATTGTTGGTTGTCATTGATGTCAACCATTGGAGAGTGATATTGTAGATTGATGTCAACCCTTGGAGAAAGTCTGGTAGCAAATTTTGGTAGCACAAAGGTTTGGGTAATGGATGCAAGGTTGTTTCATGTATAATCGTATGTGTTTTAATATATTTGAAGGTAAGACTATTCTATATGGATAGTACATGTCATTCCATTTCCAGTGGTATGTGGAATGTCACATAACTCCTCACGGTTAGAGAGTTATGGCCATGTGAAGTTGGAGAACCCAGGTTTGGGTAATGGACCCAAGTTTGTTTGATGGATAACAATATGAGTTTTGATATATTTGCAGGTAATACTATTCTATATGGATAATTCATGTCATTCCATTTCCAGTGGTATGTGGAATGTCACATAACTTCTCACGGTTAGAGAGTTATGGCCATGTGGAGTTGGAGAACCCTCATGACTCATCTTGAAGCCCCAAAAGGTCAAAGCAGTCAAAGTCGTTTAAGAGATTTTTAGAAGGTAAAAAATAAAGTGAAGTGATGATTGTACTATAATTAAAATTGAATATAAAATAAATTATTTAAATAATAAATTTAATGGAGAAATTACTAAGTTGACAAGTGGTTAGAAGTGGGTTAGCCCTAAAATAAGGAAAGTGGTTTAAGATGGTTAGAAG
>JZKD02S1931848.1:297006-313467 GCA_000966675.3 Picea glauca
GGCGTGTAATAATTATGTCCATGTGTAATAAGGTTTACTGGAATAAAATACACTTTTTGAAAAAATTGACATGACAATGTACATGGATGTTTGTGAAAATGTATTAATGAAATGTCATAATTGTACTTCATGGAATAAACTTTTTTATTGTATGTCTTTTTGAAAAAAAATGGAGCATTGCAATAATTATATCCATGTAGAATAGGGTTTATTGGAATAAAATAAAATAAAAATAAAAATAAAAGTTGAATAACCTTTATTTGTATGGATTTTTTTTGAAAAAATGGAGTTGTGCAATAAGTATGTCCATGTAGAGTAGAGTTTATTGGAATAAAATATATTTTTTTTCAAAAAAGTTAGTACAATATACTAATTGTATGTAGTGTATTGTAGGGCCACTTTGATGGTTGGATAATAATATGTTAAAGAGTGGCAATTGGTTCTCATAGGGATTGTTTTTGGTAGTGCAATAATTATGTTCATGTAGGATGGGGTAAGAGGTTTTTGGTAGTACAATAATTATGTTCATGTAGGGTGGGGTAAGAGTTTTTTACTAGGTCATTGGTTACTATGTGGTGGTGTTGATTGAAATAACATTTTTTGAAAAGTTAAACTAATAAAAACATGCTTCTAGTTTCCTTTTTGGATATAAATTAATTCCAATGACATTTTCACTCTTGAATTCAACAAAGCCCACTCTTTGTATACATATTATTAATGGATTGTATATTTCATTCATCAAGCCCACTCTAATCTACATATTATTCATCGATTTTTTATTTCATTCATCAAACCCACTAGTATATCTAATTTCATCGTTACTTTGTTATATTCAAATAAAGAATAGGCTTCCATAAATATAGAATCATCTTCATTTCATCAATTACTTTTTTTCATCCCTATTGGTTGCCAGTGTTTGCTTGCCTTTCAATATTCACGTAAATATCATTGTCTCGAAAATTATATATCTCCTTTTCAACCATCAAAGCATCAAAGACAATCCCCATTGGGGCCAGAGTGACAACAAACATCACCAACTTTATTATTGGTATCAACATCCAATAGTGAAATAATGTTATGGAATTGGGAAAAATCTCTAGCTTCTCAATACTAACTTGAATGATTTAGATGACATTTTAAACTACATTTCAAATGATTCAAACAAAAATAAAAATAACTTATTATAAAGGTTAAAATTTAATTTCAATTTTATTAGACAATATATATATATATATATATATTTTATGACGACCATATTTTGTAGCTAACTTGGTTCTTATTCAAATCATTTATTTAACTTGAATTGATAATATCCAACTTTCTTTTTTCACATAAAATTTCACATTATATTTATATTTAAAATATAATGTGTTCTCATAACAGACATTACATCAAAATATCCTTTAGTTTTCATGGACTAATCCAAAAAACATATCTACACAAAATTCCAAATTCCTTACAATATTATTGTCTTTTCCTCCTAAGGGTCCAAAAAGGACAATTACCAAAAACTAAAAAATCTTTCATACATAACTGAATACTAAAGCTACGGATACCTCCAACTTTCACAAGGAAACATAAAATATAGGCTATTAAAACATAATATCCAACTTTCTTATATTATCAAATTCTATGCTACCTATATTTTCACTAGACTTAAATCATTTGATAGCCATTATGTCAAATACTAAATCATAAATAAAAAAATCCTAGACTTCCAGGATCCAAATAAGGGTTAGACAATAATGTGCCCAATCAATGATTATTATTACATTGTGATTATTAAAACCTTAATAATTATCATTACATTGTTATTATTAAAACCTTTGAATGATTAAAAGAGTTTATTTTCATGAGTGAACTAATATTTGAAAAAATAAATTAATCACTTTTAAAGAATATATACATTAACCATACATAACACATATTACCTAATTCATAGAGCTTTCCCATGGAGATAAAACAATAAGTCCCACTCCAACATGGTAGAGAGATTTCCTTTGGAGATAAAACTCCAACGTCAAACATTTACCATAGTGCGGTGGTAAATGTGAACCTAAAGTCGAGTTACCACGCCAAAAGCAAATTCTCATACCGTGTTGGTGTCACCGCATTTTACGGTGGTCCCTAGAAGTTCGCATTGACCATGACCATCTTTGGTTACCGTATGCTAGGACCCCATTACAACGACACCCACAACCATCGACTTTATGTCTCGTCAAGCCAACTATTTCTGCACGTATTATCTTTATGTCACGTCAAGCCAGCTGCCGACCATCTTTGGTTATCGTATGCTACGACTCCATTATAGTCACACCCAAAACCATGAACTTTATGTCCCATCAAGCTAGCTATTTCTGCACGTATTATCTTTATGTCACATCAAGCCAACTGTTCTGGACGTAGTTTCCAAACCTTTTTAAAAAGCCATCCCACACTTAGAAAACCTAACCTTTAGGTTGTGTTCTTGGACCTATTCATAGGGATATTTTTTCACAACGGAATAAATCCATCATTTTTTTCTTATTCTCTTTATTTCTCTTTTTTATTTTGTTGTAGTTTAATTGTTCTATGAAATGATTTTTTCTGGCTATGTTTTTTAGGCATCTTTGCTTGAAATCTAGCGAAAATTTGTTAAATCAGTAGATTTGAGTGGTTATTTATGTATAATTGGAGAGTCGCGAGTTTTTCAGCATACTGAATCTATTTCTACATTCAAAAATGGATTTTAAATAACAAAAAATAATGATTTCGTGCAGATTTATGTCACTGAATTCCAACAAAAAAACAATTTCGTATAACAGCTAAGCAACACCATTTATTTCCTTCCAAACAATTAATTAAACTAAACAAGAATATGAACTCTCATTCTCTAAACAAAGAATGGCATTCCATAAATAGCCTAACCAAACCAAGGCAAAAATCCAAGAACATAAGTGGAAGGAATTACTTTAACATTATTTCAATAAAAGGAGGAAAACGAACTGACTATTTTTAGAAAAAAGGTTTATGAAGACATTTTTCTAATTATTATTGACAAATAAATATTAATTAATATGGAAAATTTGTTTGATGTCTTTCCATCATGATAAATAAATGCTATGTCAAATTTAAATTTTCACATTTTGACATCATACAATAAATAAATGTAGGAAGTCAAATTTAAAGTTTAACATTTTAATAAGCATCAATTTGGCCGATCGACCGACCAAATTGATGCTAATCGTTCACTTGATCTGGACAGACCCGCTTTTCACTTCCGAAGCTAACCCACAGATTCGACTAGTGTGGAAACTAAAGGTCCTCAAGTCAAAGACCAAGCATTGGTTCCATTGTAAACAGGTTGAGGACCAGGCCCGTTTGCTCTCGCTGGAGGCGGAGATATCCAATCTCACCTACAGATCTATTACTACACCCTGGACAGTGGAAGAGTCGGATAGACTAAAACGACTTGAAGCTAACAGAGCTTCCTTACTAAGTGCTGAGGAAATCTCTTGGAGGCTACGAAGACGTGCAACTTGGCTAAAATGCGGAGATTCAAACTCCAAGTTTTTCCACAAGGTAGCCAGTTTCAACAGACACAAAAAGATGATCTGGACTATTAAAAGCACTGGTCTTGATATTCGGGGGCAGGAGGCCTTAAAGGATGAGGCCGTCACTCATTTTTCTCAACAGTACAAAGCTACCGGTGCGCACAACCTCTTGGATAAAGGGTCTACTGCCTGTCTCTTCCCTCAGTTGGTCTCCGGAGATGAAGCCGAGACCCTTTTCAAGCCTGTCACACTTGCCGAGATTAAAGATATACTTTCACATTTTAAAACTGAGCGAAGCCCAGGGGCAGACGACTGTACTTTAGAATTCTTCTGTTTCTTTTTTGATCTTGTAGGTGAGGAGCTCCTACAGATGGTGGAGGACACCCGTATAAAAGGTAAGATTGCTAGAGGTATTAATTCAACTTTCCTGGTCTTGATTCCAAAAGATAGCAGCCCAATCTCTTTCAACAATTCCAATCGATATCCCTTTGCAATCTCATTTACAAGATTATCTCCAAGGTAATCTCTAACAGAATTAAACCATTTCTCGGAAGGAGTCTCTCTGCGGAACAACTGGGATTCTTGAAAGGTAGAAGAATCCAGGATGCTATTGGAGCTGCCCATGAATGCTTACACAGCATCAAGCAGAAAAATCTAAAGGCGCTTATCATGAAACTGGACCTCAAAAAAGCTTTCGACTGCACTGATTGGGATTTTTTGAGGCTAGTCCTCCACGCTGTGGGTTTTGGAGACAAGTTTATAAATTGGACTCTTTCTTGTGTTACAACCGCCAATTTCGTTGTGTTGATCAATGGTGATCCTACTAACTTCTTCAAAAGCGAGAGAGGACTACGACAGTGATTTCCACTCTCCCCTTATCTCTTCATCTTGATAATGGAAGGTTTTAGTATTATACTATCCAAAAGCTTCTCCAAGCATAAAATTTCGGGCATTAAGGTATCAAAACTCATTAAGATTGTCCATCTGATGTTTGTCGATGATGTTCTCCTAATGTCTAATGCTGATCCTGTGGAATGGAAAATTATACTAGAGGTGCTCTAGCGATTCTGCTCGGTTTCTGGTTTATCCATCAACCTCTCTAAATCCTCAGTCCACTACTGGGGTCTTTCAGATACCGAGCTCCTTTTTTTCAAAGATTCCATCCCTCTCACTTTTACAAATTTGAGTGAAGGCTTCACCTATTTGGGTTTCCAGATGAAACTGGGAGCCACTTCCCCCGGTGACTGGAATTGGCTGGTGGCTACTTTCGAAAGAAAAATTGGCTTCTGGTGCAACAAATGGCTGTCATTGGGTGGACGGCTTATCCTGGTTAAATCCGTTCTCGAGAGCCTGGCAGTTTACTGGATGATGCTAAAGTGGATACCTTCAAAGATTATTACTTCTCTGCGTAGATTAGCATTTAATTTCCCGTGGGGTGGACAAGATGACAAAAACTGTATCCATCTTTGTAGCTGGCAGTCCCTGTATAAAATGAGGAGGGCAGGGGGATGGGGCCTAAAAAATATCTCCACCTTCAATGTGGCCCTCCTGGCCAACACCTTCTGGAGAGCTGTCTCCCATGAAATTATTTGGCATAAAATCATCAATGACAAGTATCTGGACTCCAAGCCGCTCATCCATTGGCTCCGCAAGCCATCCTTCCAGCTGAAGAGGGCCTCACCTTTCTGGAAAGGCCTGTTGGCATCTTCTCCAGTTATTCTCCACTGGCTCCGATGGAGGCCTGGCGAGGGCAAGGATATACATATTGGCAGGGATTTGATTCTTGGGTTGGGGGACCGATCCATTCTCTCGCCCTCGATGAGACTCCACCTCGAAGCTCATAACATCACAACTCTCGCTCAGGTAAGAAAATTGACAGGTGCATCCCCTCTGCCGGATGCTTGGATGACAAGCATTGATCTTACACTTAGAGAACCGCTTGCCTCAGAGTGGATTTGTTTCACCACAGCTCTAAAAAGTGCCGGAATTTCCCTGACTGCCGAGCCGAATGTTTTGTTGTGGGCCGGCGGTGATGAGTCAGGTTTTATAACGGTGAAAAATCTTTATGTCGCCTTACAGAATCAGCTTACCTTCGATTCTATTTTACCGTGGATCCAACAGCTATGGAAGTGGAAATTGCCCCTCAAACTAAAATTATTTTCTTGGTTGGTTGGTAAAGATAAGATTCTTACCTGGGAAGCACTACAAAGGAGAGGCTGGGTGGGGCCGGGGATCTTCTTACTGTGCAAAAATGCTCCCGAGGACCTGCATCACCTCTTGATGCACTGTCCATTTTCTAAAGAAGTCTAGTACCATTCTATAAAGAA
Organism: Picea glauca; assembly: GCA_000966675.3. Lineage (NCBI taxonomy): Eukaryota > Viridiplantae > Streptophyta > Pinopsida > Pinales > Pinaceae > Picea > Picea glauca. Next base: position 302,867 of record JZKD02S1931848.1, read on the forward strand.
TTTTTCTCTTTCGATTGCCTGGTGCGGCTCCTCCATCACAGAAAGCTTCTCCCTTTGGTCCTCTCATAAATCAGCCCCGCCTAGTCTGGTGGTTCATATCAGCTGGCAAATCTGGTTAGAGAGAAATAGAGTGATCTTTGAGGATGGCCAGCCTTCTTTGTCGAAGGTTTTCCACAAGATTCTGGTCTCATTCAACTGGCAACCGACCACAGTCAGATGCTTCCCACATCGAGCTATGAATTTTGATTTGGCCGAGGGACACACCATTGATTTTTTCGACGATGTTGCTCAGTCAAGTGGCTCTTGTTGCGGCGCTGGAGGCACCTTCAAAACTCACCAGTCCAGAATCACAAATTGGTTCATCAACTGTGGAGCCAGCACAAATACAAAAGCAGAGCTCATGGGTTTGTGGGCCACGCTCACTCTCGCTGCCTTATGGTCTATCGACGACTTACACGTCCAGGGAGACTCAAGAGTTATTATTGACTAGATTTCTAATAAGTGCAAGCTCAACTCCATCCATTTAGAAGGCTGGATGCAAAAAACGAGAGATCTTTCTCTGCGCTTCTCCCATATCAACTATCTCCACGTTCCCCGCTCTCACAATAGGGCAGCTGATGTTCTCTCTAAGAGGGCCCTAACCGAAGTGGTAGGGAGGCTCTCGGTCTATCACTATGATAGAGGGATCGAGAGCCCCATTTCCTCTATAAATATCTTTGAATGATGCTGCTTGCCCCCCTTTGCAGCAGCACTAAAATCTGCCTCCAGATTTTGAATTAAAGGTAGACGTTGGGAAGTCTTCATCTCTCGTTACCAAATCACTCTTACACAAGCATGGCCAACCTAGATTTTTCATCATTGCTGATTATAGATTGTATGGGTCCTCAATGCTAGTGCATTTTGACCACAAAACTCGCTGCAGTTTTTCTTTTGTAAATGAATTTATACGCTATATAAATTTGAGAATTTTTTTTTGGAAAAAAAAAGCATCAATTTGGCCATCATTTATTTTAAACCATAAAATAACATTTTGACATCATACAATAAATAAATGTAGGAAGTCAAATTTAAAGTTTAACATTTTAATAAGCATCAATCTGGCCATCATTTATTTTAAACCATAAAATAACATTTTGACATCATACAATAAATAAATGTAGGAAGTCAAATTTAAACTTTAACATTTTAATAAGCATCAATTTGGCCATCATTTATTTTAAACCATAAAATATGATAAACAAGAGAAAAAATAAAAAATGTAGGAAGTCAAATTTAAACTTTAACATTTTAATAAGCATCAATTTGGCCATCATTTATTTTAAACCATAAAATATGATAAACAAGAGAAAAAATGTTTAATGGGACACATAATTTCAAACCTACTTGTTATGATGATCACTTTCACCATCCATTGAGAGAAACTTTGGTGTAAGACCCATATTTCCCCAGTCTATAAATATAATTATTATCATGACAAAAAATATAGACATGCTTGTTATATGATCATTGAAAGATAATTGACCTTTAATAAGTTATGTAATGTAAATATTTGGTTATGAATGCAACAGGGAGATGTTGAACTACTGTTGAAGGGATGGCCTTCACAAGTTACGATGTCATGAGAGGAATGGTGCAAGAGGGAAGCTATTACTGGTTGAAATGACCCTGCCAGAAAGTACCCTATTAAATTAAATCAATGCAGACCTTGAACTATCCTTAACCTTGAATACACACACACACACACACATACACATATAGTCGTTTGAGCATGTAAATAATTCAAATCTCTTTTAGATCTTAAGTTGAAAGAAAAAATTACATAATTGTTTATTGTATGTGTTGCTGTGATTATATGTGTGTGCGTGTGCACCTTCATGTCGCTGTGTTTGGGTCCCTGCAAAAAAGGAACCTTTCAGGATAAGATGAAATAAAGGTACCCTGGGTAATCAATGGAGTGCCTTGGACCAAGACGAGAGCTCTTGGAAACTCATTAAGCCTCAGAAATAAATAAGGGAAACCCTCATGAAATTGACTAAGTCTTGAATCAGACTAATAACTGGGAGGAAAACCCATGTTTTGAGTCTAAAGGAATCGTCGTCATTGGATCGACATAGCGAATAGATCCTGACCCTTCATCGAAGATTGAAGGGTTAGCAAGGTTGTGTGTCGGGTAAGAATGTCGACGATGATAAAGGTGTCAACGAAACAACGAGTCATTGATTTACAGTATGTTGGTGTTAATCTCCATCGTAGATCTCTAAAAACCATTATCAACATCCAAATGGACGATGACATCATGGATGACATGACATGCCAACAAGTCAACCAAAATGTCCCTAGGATGACAATTGTCACCTGTTGGGTGGTCGATATGACATGAATAGTTCTTGAAGGTCAAGAGGCCTATAGGTCTTTGAATCACCATCTAGACTGTTGGATTCCCCTGCTCAAGATATCTCATCCATACGTTTGTGGAGTGCCAACGAGAGTCTGGAGAGGAAAGTTGATGATGATATGGACCTGAGGATTGTTGAGAACCGTTGATCTCATCGGGGATGTGGCAGTGAAGAGATATGGATCGTCAATTTTAGATCTATTGTCGACGAAATATGAAAGGTTGGCATGGTTGAGTGATTTCCAAGAATGTCGACGACGATATGGGCTACGGGAAGAGAAATGAAAGTCGTTGACTCGCGTAAGAGCATGGAGAGGCGACAGTCGTCAATCTATGGTAGGTCCCACATGGTCAACGTAAGATTTGGTTAGGAATGGCAATAACCTCCCCGCTAGTTGGGATCGCCGACAAAGTCAAAGCTCTAGGATGCTCAACTTGAGGACCGTCGGATTGGAAGTAGTCCTGATATAGGATCGTCATTGGAAATTTTAGTATTGGGGTGTTTGAGGCTCTGTGGGAGTAAAACCCCGACGAGGAAAAGACTTTGAAGATTGAGCGATCGTTGTTGATCGAAGTGAGGGCTAGAATAAATCTTAGTCGTTGATACGTCGCAAGGACCTAGCATATTTCCTTGGCAAGTGGCGGTAAGGGGACTGACATCACCCCAACCAATGTGCTTGGGACACATGTCAAAACCTAGAATATAGAAACACATACCCCGTGATGATGTGTAGACCCACCTCAACCCACATGTCATGACATGGATGGTGCCACATGTAAAGTAAATATTGTGCCACATGTCATGGAGTTTTGGCCCTTTTGAGGCAGAGTTTCTTGGGAACATGTTTTCCATGTGTCATGCCAGGTGGCAAGTACACATGGCAACAGATTCCAGGTGGCAGGTACATGTGGAAAGTACTTAGGATGATGTCATAAGAGACTTGGGTGGGAGGAACTCCGAGCCATCGTGAGTCATTAAGATCCATCAGAGGCAGATATGGATAAATTAGGACTGTTGGTCCCATTGTGGCATGCAACATCAAAGATCGAAGGTCAGAGTAACCTGGAGGCCTAAAGTAGAGGTACTCTGACGAGAGGACTACGAGAACCAATATGGAACGTGGATCGACGACCAGTTAGGAAGTGATCTCCGTCGTCGAACGACATGAGAACCATATAGGCAAAGATAAAAAGGAAGAATGATGTCATGATAATGTAGAGTGCCAACGTTTCTAGAGGGAAGCCACATGGTTTCCTGTAATTGCTTGAAAACAAATAGGACCATGGACCCTGTCGACATTAAACTCCTAGGAAAGGTGGCATGATCTTACTCTTTAGAGCTAAGGGGTATGAGGAGATCCTGACCGTCCGTCAGAGTTGGCTTGTTAGAGTGCTTGAGTCATCATGGGGCGGGTGAGCTCTGATGGAGTGACTCTGAAAGCTGATCTGGGTTGTTGGTCCATGTAATGGCTAGACGTGATCTTAGTTGTTGATATTGGCAGGCCCCATAAGGATCCAGGGAAGAAACGGGGATCGGGTCAGACTTTAACCATCACGCAAGTGGAGAAATCCGAATGGATCTGAACCATTGATTTGGAGGAATGGACAAGTCGAGGATTCAGTGGGTCGAGTGGAATATACCACGATAGCGCCAGGTCGGATGACACTCGTGGCAGTATCCACGTGGATGCCACATGGGAATAAGGTGACGTATGATTCAAGAAATTCTAAGAAAATTTACAAGGCCATAACTTATGATCCAAAGCTTGGTTTTGAGTATGGTGGTAGTCGTTAGAAATCTCTTGATGAGCAGAAGACGATGATGCCCTCTAGAAGAGGCCTCGAGATGGTTAAGGAAAAGATAAAAAATTGCCACCGCATCCCTTAAAAGGGTACTTAGGGGGTCGAGGGTCTTACAAGGTGGTATCAGAGCAGACAACAACACTTGGCTTGCTTGGGCTCATGAAAGAGTCAGATAAACTTTCTTAGAAAACTATTAAGGGGGAGGGAACCCTACCCTATCCTATTTGTAAGAGTCTATTAAAACCTTACTACTGAATAAAGGATTGTGACTTTATGATATTTTTACATGTTTTAAACCTAAATTGAATGATGTTGTTATATGCTAAATAATAAAGTTGATTTCACCTTATAGAATTTTATCTTATACATTGTCAATGGTTTAATGGATAATTAACTAGCAAAAAATGTTGATTATCAACACTTAGCCATTCAGTGGATTTCCGGCAAAATATATAAGCATAAAGGATGGTGACCTATCGTGAAATGGGAGAAATCTCCCATAACAGAGAAGAAGAGTCTAATGAAAGGAGAGTGGTAGAAAACCCTCCAAATCTAGTTGATACTGTGAGAAGTCTCATGGTAGGGATACAAATATTTAAGGTCGATAATGATAGGCTTATGAAAGATAAAGAAAACAAAATTGAAATAAATGTGGTCTTTCTACAAAGCTTGTCAGATATACAAAGGTAGATGTAGCATGGGCCAACAACTAGTAACATGGATAGACATCATCCCGAGAAAACCCAGATTCTACCTGAGATACAAAGGCATGGTCCTGAAAGCAAAAATGGAAGAAGAAGCACTCCCAAGAAGGCCCAACATGGAGCCAAGAGGCATGCCAAAGTCAAGGGTTCATCTAAATATTTCTCTAGTGAAGGCACATTCTTAGAGGATAAGAAAGAGGAGAAAGCACTCTAAGGGCGGTGACCCTGAAGAATTTAAGAAAGCCAAGCCAGCCACTTTTGATTGGGAAATAAAAAGGGGGAAGAAGCAGAAGCAAAAGCTTGGATTCTTGGTCTGAAGAAGTACTTCAAAGTTCATGACTACTCTGAAAACTTGAAGGCTTGAATAGTTATATTAAACTTGAAGGGAAATTCCTCTATCTGGTGGGAGGACCTTAGAAATTTAAAGGGAATCCATGAGAAGGAGTTATCTTAGGGAAAAATTGAGAAATAATTCAAGAAGAAGTATCTGTCTGAAAGGTACTATGATGAAAATACTAAGGAGTTCTATGAACTCAAACTAGAACAACTCACCATAGATGAATATATCAACAAGTTTCTAGAGCTGATGAGGTATGTGCCCTATATAAAGGAAGAAAATGTGAAGATGCGATGATTAATTAGTGGGATGTCTCAATTCTTCTGGAACAAAATTGAGTTTGATAAACATAATACCTTGAAAGATGCCATTCAGAAGTCTAGCTACTGCTATGAACAATTCAACCACAAGGAAGAATATCCCAAGGACTGGAAGAAGAAAGGTAAACTGGGATACAAGAATAAGGGGGTTAAAACCTCAAAGTTTAATAATTATGAGAAGAGTTCTAAGATGATATTTCCCACTAAGAGTGTGAATCAATAGAACTTTCCATCTCATAGTGGAAATAAAACCTTTGGAGTATTCATGGGAAAGATTGATAATACAAAGAGAGAGCCATTGAAATGTTGGGTATGCAAAGAAGAACATCTATTGATGGATTACCCTCATAGGGTACCAGACAGTAGAAAAGTCTACAACGTCCAGGAGGCTGCCACACTTGATGTTGTGGCCATAATTATACCAAAAATTCATGCAGTCTTGGATAATAGACAAGTAGATCACCAAGCCTCAGTGGTGGAAATGGAAGGTATGATTAAAAGCCATATTATTTATATTATGACTGACCCTGGTTCTAATTTGAGTTATGTTTCCACTCAAATGGTTGAGAAATGTGAATTACAACAAGTAAATATGCTAAAACATGGCTGGTATAGTTGGCCACTGGAACAAAGAGGAAGGTAACAAAGGTCTTACCAACATGCCAATTCATTATGAATGGGTTGTCTACCCAAGCAACAATTAAGCATACTCCCTTTAGGATATCATGACATGTTGATTGGCATGGATTGGTTGGATTCCCATAAATCCAAGTTGTATTGTTACAATAAAACATTAGAGTGTGAAGACGAGGAAGGGAAGAAAAGGACCCTACAAGGAATCCAAAAGTTTGTCTCAGTGAGACAAATATCAACCCTTCAAGTGAAGAAGTATTTCAGAAAAGGATGTCCTTTATATGCAATACAAGTATTAAAATTTGTTGAGGAAAGTAAACCAAGCCTAGAGGACCATCCTATATTGAGAGAGTATAAAGATGTGTTCCCATAAGAGGTACCAGGTACACCTCCAAGAAGAGACATTGATTTCTCAATAGAACTTGTACCTGGAGCGGTGCCAATGTATAGAGCACCTTATAGGATGAGTACTCTAGAGCTAGTTGAGCTCAAATTTCAACTGAAGGAGATGTTCGACAAAGGTTATATTTGACCTAGTGTGTCTCCTTGGGGAGAACCAACATTTTTTGTGAAAAATAAGGATGGCACTCTCAGGTTGTACATAAACTACAAAAAACTCAACAAAATGACAATTAAGAATAAGTATCCCTTGTCGAGAACTAATGAATTATTTGACCAGTTAAGGGGTGATACAATCTTCTCCAAGATTGATTTGACATTTGGATACCATCAAGTTCAGATTAAGGATGAAGACATACACAAAACAACCTTTAGGATGAGGTATGGGAACTATGAATTTGTGGTGGTACCATTTGGGATTACCAATGCATCAACTACCTTCATGTGTTTGATGAATAATGTGCTCAACAAGTTTTTGGAAAAAATCATGTTAGTTTTCATTGATGATATCCTAATATATTCTAAGAGCATGGAACAACATGAAGAGCACCTCAAGTTAGTGCTTAAAGTGCTGAGAGAGCACAAGCTCCATGCAAATTTTAGTAAGTGTGACTTTTTCCAAAAACAAGTCCATTACTTAGGCCATATCATCACTGAGGAAGGGGTGGCAGTTGATCCTAACAAGATCAAAGCCATTATGTATTAGCCTACACCAAAAGATGTAACTGATATCAAATCCTTTATGGGCCTAGTGGGGTACTATAGAAGGTTCATAAAGGGGTTTTCCAAGATTGGTTATCCAATAACCTCCCTTTAGAAAAAAAAAGGAGTTAAATTTGTTTGGACAACTGAGTGTGAATAGAGGTTTCAATAACTTAAGCATTTATTGACCAATGCACCTATGATGAAGATTGCAAACCCAAACAAGGATTTCCTTGTGTGCACATATGCCTGGAAAGAAGGACTTGAAGGAGTGCTAATGCAAGAAGGGCATGTAATCTGTTATGAATCCAGGAAATTGAATAAGCATGAAATGCATTATGTGACTCATGACTTAGAATTAGCTACCATAGTGCATGCATTAAAAATATGGAGACATCATCTTCTAAGAAAAAAACATTTGCTCATGACTAACCATAGTGGACTGAGGTATTTGTTTGTCCAACCCAAATTAAATGCTAGATAAGCTAGATGGATGGCTCTCCTTAGTGAATTTGATTTTGAAATCAAACACATCAAAGGAAAAGAAAATATAATGGTTGATGCCATCAATAGAAGCATGAAAGTGATTCACTTGGCAGTTGTAAGCACTTATGAATCAGACATCAAGGAAAGAGTCAAAAGTGCACAAGAAACATATGAGTTTTTCAATACTATAAGGACATATCTAGAACAAGAACCCACACGACTTAAATATGATGGCTATCAACTGTTGAATGATGGCTTGTTAACCTACAAAGGTCGGTTGTATATCCAAAATTGTGACAACATGAAGAGGTTCATCATGGATGAACTACATAAAAGACCATATACTGGTCATCTTGGTTACCCAAAAATGATAACAACCACCAAGAAGTTGTGTTATTGGCCAAGAATGAAAAAGGGAATAACAAAGTATTTATCTAAATGTTTGGAATGCCAATAGGTTAAGGTGGAGCACAAGCACACAACAGGGTCGTTGTAGCCCCTACCTATTCCAGAGTGGAAATGGGAAACCATCTCCATGGAGTTTATCACAAGATTGCCTAAATATGTCAAACAAAATGATGCCATTATGGTAGTTGTGGATAAGTTGAGAAAGGATGTTCACTTTATCATGTTAAAGTACACTTTCAAGGAAATAGATATTGCTAATATTATTATGAAATAAATATTTGGGCTACATGGGACGCCTAGGGAGATCATATCAGATAAAGATGCAAAATTCACCTCAGAATTTTGGAAATTCCTATTTACTGGTTTTGGAACTAAATTGTTATTTAGTACAGCCTATCACCCTCAAACTGATGGACAGATAGAGAGGGTAAGCTGATTATTGTAAGACATGTTAAGGATGCATGTGATGCATCAACCCAAGAAATGGGAAGAATACTTACCCTTGGTAGAGTTTGCTTACAACAATAACTATCAGAATTCATTGAAAATGAGTCCTCTCGAGGCTCTTTATGGTAGACAATGCCATGTACCAATCAATTGGGAAAACCCTGTGGACATAATTACGCTTAGGCCAGACATGCTAAAGGAGATGGAGAAAAAATTAGTGTAACAAACCCAATCCCTTAAGTACCTTTTTAAGGGATGGGTGTTGGAACAGGGGCAGACCTAGGGTTCAACACTCAAGATCGCACCAAGAAGCCCTAACTACTGGCCCTTTCGGCAACACCTGCGAAGTAGATGCAGTCTCACCCGAAGTAGCTCTAGGGGGTTGCAGGACACATGTGTCTACAACTAGAAGGAATGCAAGTGGATTCAGAACAATAACACATAGTAATCTAGTTACCTCTTATCTCTGTTAAGCCTACTACGCAAGCTCTATCTCATATCTACCACACTAATGCAATAACAATATAACATAAGAAAAAGAACACAAGATCAATCACACATAACATGAGATATATGTGGTTCACCCTCTCTCTAGGGTTATGTCCATAGAACTATGCTTTATGATATATTAAATGGAAGCATACAGTTATATCTGTGCACTTAGTTGCAGATATCTCTTCTTCTCTCTCTTTCTCCCCTCCCTGCACACCCAGCTGTAGGGTTGATCTTCGCACCTAGCTAAAGATCTTACAACACAGATTGCTCTCAAAACAATACATCTCTCTTAATAGCAGTCTCTCCTCATCACATCAACCATTACTATTGAACCCATCCCAGGTCCTCTTGACCTTTATTTATACATTACAATAGCTCACCGACACCCTTAGGCCAAAACCTAGGTGTCAAAATCCTAAATGCTAAAACCCTAAGTCAACTTGACCCGATTTTTAGGGCTTCACCAACTTGTCTTTCCTTCTCTCCCACGAAGTGCTCCAAAGCACTTTTTGACATCTTCTTCCGATTTCTGAGTTGTCCATGATCCATCTCTCTTGTTGATCTCCTCATTCAACAACTCATTCTCCCATACTTCACTTCATCTTTTCTGCTTCTTTGGTCCACTTCAACTTGATCTCAGTCTCTGTGTCTTCCGCATAGTTCATAGTTCACCTTTCTGATTCCTTTTTCTTCACATTCTTCCTTGTTCCATACCCAAGGGCCAACATGCCCCCAACACTCACCTATGACTCGTCCCGAGTCATTGTAGGACTGAACTTCTCTGTTATCACTTCGACTTGCTTTTTGTCATGTCCATCCCGACCCTGTGCAGAACATATTTTCTATGTCTGGTACCCAGTTTCAACTACACCTGGTACCTAGACCCTCTGCCTTTTTCTTTCACTGAGAGGTGTGAGGCAGCTAGTTGTCATAGTACAATTTCAACCATCTCCCATTCACTAGACCTTCCTTCGATTCCCCATTCATTGTCTTCAACTGTGCATCTCCTCCTTCGTAACATAGGCAACCTCAAATGGCCCCAACCAATGTGTTTTGAACTTCCCTGGGTGCTTTAGAAACTTACTGTCATAGACCAACACTAGGTCTCCTTGCTTGATTGTCTTCTTCTTGATATGCCTGTCATGGAAAGCCTTCTCTCTTTCCTTCTGTAATTGTTGATGAAATTATGCAATAAATCTGTCTTCTTCAAGTTCGATCAGCTGCGCAAGCCTCTCTTGAACAATGCCAATTGTTGATTAAGGTTGGTTGTCATTGATGTCAACCATTGAAGAAATCCCCGTAGCACAAAGGCTTGGGTAATGGACCCAATATTGTTCGATGTAAATATTCATTATTTTTTTTTCATAGTTGATAAGAAGTAAATATGGATGAACTCCAAAGTGGTCCCCTTATGGTGAAAGCCCTCACGGGAAGATGCTTTGTGGAGTAAGAGAACCCATGCTTAATTGTGG
>JZKD02S1931848.1:329936-351584 GCA_000966675.3 Picea glauca
GAAAACAAAGGAAGTTGGTGCTTCCAATGAATGTAATTCTTCAAGACATATAAGAAAAATCATTTCGTGGTTTTCTCCCGATTTGGGTTTCCACGTAAAACACTAGTGTACTGTGTATGTGTATGATTGTTCATTTGTTCATTGCTTATTTACTTTGCAATTATTGGATGATAATGCTTCATTGATATAACATTTGGATTATATGGTTGAAATGGATTAAATTGCTCTATTACTAATTCACCCCCCCTCTCAGTAATCCAACACCAATGTCATCCATATCTGTAAAGGCTGCAATCCTTAGGCTAGGAACCAAATATTCCATGGGTACAACTGCTTCTAGGCCATACACTAACTTAAATGGAGTCTGCATTGTTAGGTTCTTGCAAGTAGTTCTGTATGCCCATAATACTGTTGGTACCCTCAAGTCCCAGTCATCCCTATTCACATTGCAAAGTTTTGTCAGCACTATCTCCAAGATATTATTGAAGGCTTCGACCATCCCATTGGCCTGTTGATGGTAAGGTGTGATATTCTGATGGTGAAATTCAAATTCCTGAGTGAAAGCTTCAATAGTCTTGTTAATAAAATTCGTACCTTGATTACTCATGAGGATCCTTGGGCATCTGAACCTGGTTATGATATCCTCAAAAATAAATCGCACAGCTGTAGTTTCCCTACAATTCTTAACAACTCTTTCTTCTAGCCATCTTGTCAAGTATTCTATTGCAGTGATGATGTAGCGGGCTCCTGTGCGCTTCCCTGGTGGGCTGATAGGTCCCATGAAATCGATGGGCCACTTCTCAAATGATTTTAAGTTTAGCTGTGGTGCTAATGGAATCTCATATCTCCTAGAGGGTTTCCCAACTCTATGGCATACATCGCAGGCCTTATAGTATTCCTTAGCATCCTTATGTAGAGTAGGCCACCAGAGGCCAGCTCAAAGAATCTTCTGCGTTGTTTCTTTCCCTGCGTAGTGTCCTCCCGCGATTCCCTCATGTGCTTCTGTGAGGATCAATGGTCACTCTGTCTCCATAACACATCTCCTCAATATCTCATCAAGTCCTGTCTTGTATATTTGTCTAGCTATAAGTGAAAAGTCTATAGTGTGCACTACCAATTGCTTCTTCTGGATGATTGTATAATAATTTGGTACCATTACTGTAGACATGAACTATACTATCTCTACGAAGTCATCATCCACTCTTCTGATGGCAAGGAGCTATGTATCCGGTAGAGTATCCTCCAAGCTAGCTGTTTCTTCCCCATGCTCTAACCTGGACAAGTGGTCGGGTCCCTTATTCATCCTTCCTAGCTTAACCACAATTTCAAAATCATATTCTTGAAATAATAAAAGCCATTTGCAAATTATCCCCCCCAACACTGGCTTGTTGACCAGGTATTTCAGTGTAGAGTGGTCAGTGAACATCTTCAAATGTCCTCATAGCAAATAGTGTCTAATTTTTTTCAGTGCATACACCATAGCTAATCCTTCTCTTTTGGTGGTGGTGTAATTGATCTCAGCTGTGGAAAAATTACTGCTAGGAAAGGCTAGAGGGTGGTCAATGTCTCCTACTCCTGGTTGTGCTAGCACTACACCTAATGCAATGGACGAGGCATCAACATGCACATGAAATTCTTTGCTCCAATCAGGAAAAACCAATATTGGCACAATAACCATTTTCTGTTTCAGTGTGTTGAAGATTTGCTGACATTCGTCTGTCCATTGAAAATAACAATATTTCTTTAACAGATTTTCCATAGGTGTTGTTATTTATGCATACCCCTTGATGAAATTCCTATAATATCCTATATGTCCCAGCATAGTGCACAATTGTCTCATTGAAGTAGGGGGAGGTAGATCAACAATAATGGCGATCTTGGAGGGATCCACCAACAACCCCTACTTGCATACAATATGTCCTAGAAAAAATCCAAAAGGTGATAAAAAGATGTACTTTTTCAGATTCAGGGCAATTTGGCATTGCCTGCATTTATCCAACATTATCCTTAAACATTCAATGTGATCTTTTAATAAGCTAAACACAGTCCAATCATCAAAATAGGCTTCTAAACATTTGTGTAATAACTCTTTGAATGCTTCAACCACCACCCTAGAAAAGATGGATGGTGCATTCTTCAGTCTAAAGGGCATCACTGTGTACTGGTAGGATCCCCATTCTGTTGCAAAGGTGGTCTTATGTCGGTCTTCTTTGGCAATCTTGATCTGATGGTATCTTGAAAATCCATCTGCGAAGGAGTAGACCTCCTGTCCTCCAACATTATATAACACTTCATCTGTGAAGGGTTTAGGAAAGGGATCATGTAAACATGCATCCTTAAGATTTCTCAAGTCCACACAGATCCTGATTCTCTCCTATTTTCTTGTCTTGGACCACCATAGAGTTGTTCCATTCTGACTCTTCGACAGGTTCTATGATACCTTCTTCCAGCATTCTGTCGAGCTCAATCATGAATTTCTCCTTATACTTAGGGTTCAATCTGTAGGGTCTTTGTTTGACTGACCTTGCATATGGTTTCAAGGGAATTTTAATCTCCCCCATGGGCCCTTTAATTCCCTTCATATATGTGAATTTTGTTGGAAAAAGGTCCTGATATTCATGCAACAACTTTGTGATCTTCTTAATAGTGGCCTCATCCCAATAATATCCAACATTTTCTAGTTTAGGTGTTTCCTCTGTTCCTATATTGACTTTCTTGATTTTAATTGGATTCCCAATAAAAGGAAGTTTGACTCCTGGTCCTTCTACATATCTCTATCCTTCTGTTTCTGTGATGTTCACCTTGCGTGGATCGTCATCTTCATCAGCATTGATATTGTAGCATCCTTGCAATTTCTGAAGAGGCATAGTCCATTCATCCTCTTCTTTCTCCAAAGTGGGACTAGGTGTCTCCTCAAGTGTTTTCTTTCGGACAACTTGTAAAGCTTGGTCTACCACAGGGTACTGATTTTCAAACAAGAATGTAGCTACAAAGTTCTATGTCATACCTTGCTAATCTGCAGTGATGAGGTGCAATTCTACGTGTAGATACCAATTAATAGGAGTTATGTCCAGAGAGTTAATAAATTGGTGCACCCACTTCTCCTAAGGAATTCTACTCCAGGCTTCCTCGTAACTTCTCACATGGTCTTTTGGACAACTCTGACCTATGTACCAAACTTCGCATCCGACGATGTTGTCTGAGAATCATGTTGTCATCAAAGTGTGACATTGTACCTACTCTGTGATGTTCTGCATATGTGTCCTCCACCATCTCGCTAGAGTAGCTTTCAGTGATTCATCCAGTGCCAGTAGCCTCTATTGTACTGGTACTATTTCTTCAAATTCCAGAAATAATGTCTCTAAGTGATTCAATCCATCAAAAGTATGCAGGTTACTTACTTCTGTGCCAATCCAACGGACTTCCCTGGTCAGTTTGGCACATCTTTGTGTAGAAAATTCATACATATTATTCTACCATTTCTCCAGTGCTTCTTCGAAGTCTGATGAACATGCGCTCTCTCTTCGCTAGCTTAGGTTCCCATCTGCTATAGGATTGATGTAATCCTATTGTCTTGTTGTTAGTTTGTAAATGTTCTCTAATTCATATGCACGATCTTCCTCTTTGATTGGTTCTATGTACCTGTGACTTTCATCAAGGTCCAGAGGTGCAATGACCCTAAGGCCATTACCCTTGAATGTCATCCTCCTTTTCTTGAGATCCACAACTGTTGAATTATTAAAGGCCCAATCAACACCTAATAGTGCAGGGTAAGGACAACTCTCGTCCACTATCTCAATTACTTCAAAATCTACAAATGTTCTTACCCCATCGATGTCCACAGGGACATGTTCTAGTCTTCCAAAAGGACTTACGGCCTAATAGTTAGCCATTATGAGTCTGATAGGGGAGTAAATTAGCTTCAGTTTCCCCATCAGTGCCCAGGTTTTCTTCGTCATGACATTGACTTCTGATCCCAGATCAAGGACCACGTAATCTATATCAAAATATCCTATTTGAACATTCAAGTGTAGCTCCTTATTTGTCCTTCTCTTTCTTGACACTTGGTTTACAACCCTATTCAACATAGGGTCCATTCTTCCTATCCCATACTGACTTATGAATTGTTGTAGTTCTTGTACATCCTTCTCATATTTAATTAAATTCATAAGTGAATGTAATAATCCTACAATCTTACTTACCTCTTTTCCTTCTTCTAGCGACGTAGAATGATCGAAAGCCAGGAGAATTCCACACTCTTTCACTTCTGTTCATGCCTTTTATGAAGAGCCCCATGCTCCTTAAAATTCTCTTTGAGCCTCCTCAAACGTCTTCTTCTCTTTCTTTGGATCAAATTCCCGTGTCCTCTCTGCAGCTCGTCGAATCCCTGATCCTTCTGCATTATTTTCTGGAGTTTCTCTATCGTCTCCTGTATAAATACATCCTCTAGTAATAACAATGAATCTAGGGTCCTCTCCATCATGTTCAACTGATATGAGTTTTACTTGGGGGTTCCCACCCTGTCTTTCCTGAATCTTAGCCAGTAGTGATGGACATTCCTCAATAACATGCTCGAATGAGTTACAGTAGTTACAAGTAGTACAAGGGTTCTGATAGTCCCTTTCCAAGTGTCTTGGATGCACGCAGTTGTAACATATGATCTATCCATGACCTCGACCTATACCTCCTCCTCTTCCTCTTTCTCGGAATCCACCACGAGGGTTGAAGTTTCCTCTTCCTGGGGAGTTATACTGCGTAGTGTTTCCTTCTTGTTGTAATTTGCCTTAGATTTTGTATATATTTCTTGACCTTTCGTGCATGAGATCATAAGCTCTGTAATCCTTATCATCATGCCCCATCGACTTACAGAACGTGCAATACATATTTGTGGGTGTTTGGACATACTTTTGAAAATAGTAACATTCACCGGGGCGGTGTCGATTTCTGCATACCTTGCACCAAGGTAGGGTAAATTGCTTCAAAGGGCTCGAAGCTCCAGAATCCAAGTAGTCATGGAATAGGGGATAGTGCTCCTTATCATGACCCTCTGATTTGCATATGATACATAAAATTTGTTCTCTTTTTTCTTTCCCTTTTTCCTTCTTCATATCTTCGACCTGTAACATTAAACTAGTTAGTTGACTCAAAATTTGAATCATACCTACGTTGGATTCTGCCATGGGGGTCGATTCTAACTTCATGGTGATCTCCAATGCCTTGGCCTACGAAGTAATATTTTGTTGCATTAGAGGAAATCTGTTGTCTGGCAAGAGCACAACAATGAACCATTGTTTGTTCTGTTCATCTGGGATTCGGAAAGTCAAGCGGCCCGTCAAGGTCTTAAACCTATGATCGAACTCCCAAACAAGCTCAACTACTTTCTCCTTGATCTCTTTCAGCTCTACAATGAAATGGGATTCTAATTTGGGTTTCTTGAATTCTGCAATCAACATAGTCTTGATTTTTCCCAACGGTTTAGGCTGTGCTAGTCCTTGAACAAATTTCATGTACCAAATCAGTGCACAGTCTCTTAGGGTAGTACTGAACTGAGTCCTCTTAACAGATTAATCAGTGATATTCTTAATGCTCCATACAACTTCACATAAAAACAAATGCTGGTCTAGATCCTCAGATCCATCTCCTCTAAAAGTGGGTAGTCTCATCTCATCCACCGTAGATCTCCCTAGGTTTATGGTCAAAATAGGTACCGAGCTGCTTGTAGCAGTGCTCTGATGGCTTAGGTTACTCTGGTTACTGACTGTTACTACACTAATGGGAGGATTAATAATACTTACTTTGATGTTAGGATTAGTTCCTAAGGGTCCCGATTCATCTTGGCGAAGTTCTTCAGTCTTCTTTTCTTCTACCCTAGCGTACTCTGGATGTTCCTCGTTCACTGGCTCTTCTTCTTCCCCACTGTAAAATCCTTTGTCTTGTGCAAATCTCTCGTGATCCTCCTCAAACAGGTTCACCAGAGGTACTTCCCTAAACAATCTTCCACTGCACGTATGTCCAACCTCTGTGTCGTTGTCGCTATCTGAATTTTTGAACATTAGCTTTTCCAATCCAACCAACTATTATATCTTCAGGATGTTCTTCTCATGCAAGAACATATTGATCTTCAACTTTAAGAAATGTAAAAAATTTCCTCGGGGCCCCTTAAAGAAATATCTCTCTACCTGGCTGTATGACTCTACTCTGTCAACAACAAACTCAGTAATATACCCTCCAATGGTGCTATCAAACCAATGATCTACTACTCTTGAAATGACGTTGTCAAATCTCTTGACCTTCTTGATCAACACCGTCGTCCAAACCATAGGTGGTCTGAGTCTGACCTCAAACTGGGTATCTACTAATCTGGCTAGCCACTCGTATAGCTCCTGATGTATTCCTTCAAAGAAGATCTCATGTATATTAGTAAAGATATATCTTTCCAACCAATCCTCTGTACTAATATTAGGGTTTCTATTCTATGCTTCAGCGAAGTCCCTCTCTTGTTCTTATATCCACTTTTGAGTCTTTGTCTTTGATGGAAACCACCTTGATATTCCCTCACAAAGATCGCGGTCCCCACAACAGAACCATTTGTTGGAACAGGAGAAGACCCAGGGTTTAACACTCAAGAGCGCACCATCACACCCTAACTATTGGCCCTTTCGGCAACACCTGTGAAGTAGATGTAGTCTGACCTGAAGTAGCTATAGGGGGTTGCAGGACACATGTGTCTACAACCAGAAGGAATGCAAGTGGATTCAGAACAATAACACACAATAATCTAGTTACCTCTTATCTTCGTTAAGCCTCAAACTGGGTATCTACTAATCTGGCTAGCCAATCGTATAGCTCCTGATGTATTCCTCCAAATAAGATCTCATGTATATCAGTAAAGATATATCTTTCCAACCAATCCTCTGTACTAATATTAGGGTTTCTATTCTATGATTCAGTGAAGTCCCTCTCTTGTTCTTATATCCACTTTTGAGTCTTTGTCTTCGATGGAAACCACCTTGATATTCCCTCACAAAGATCCCGGTCCCCACAACAGAACCATTTGTTGGCACAGGGGAAGACCCAGGGTTTAACACTCAAGAGCGCACTATCACACCCTAACTATTGGCCCTTTCGGCAACACCTGTGAAGTAGATGTAGTCTGACCTGAAGTAGCTATAGGGGGTTGCAGGACACATGTGTCTACAACCAGAAGGAATGCAAGTGGATTCAGAACAATAACACACAATAATCTAGTTACCTCTTATCTTCGTTAAGCCTCAAACTGGGTATCTACTAATCTGGCTAGCCACTCGTATAGCTCCTGATGTATTCCTCCAAAGAAGATCTCATGTATATCAGTAAAGATATATCTTTCCAACCAATCCTCTATACTAATATTAGGGTTTCTATTCTATGCTTCAGCGAAGTCCCTCTCTTGTTCTTATATCCACTTTTGAGTCTTTGTCTTCGATGGAAACCACCTTGATATTCCCTCACAAAGATCTCGGTCCCCACAACAGAACCATTTGTTGGCACAGGGGAAGACCCAGGGTTTAACAC
The DNA here is from genome assembly GCA_000966675.3 of Picea glauca. Classification (NCBI taxonomy): domain Eukaryota; kingdom Viridiplantae; phylum Streptophyta; class Pinopsida; order Pinales; family Pinaceae; genus Picea; species Picea glauca. Next base: position 337,491 of record JZKD02S1931848.1, read on the forward strand.
TCAAGAGCGCACCATCACGCCCTAACTATTGGCCCTTTCGGCAACACCTGTGAAGTAGATGTAGTCTGACCTGAAGTAGCTATAGGGGGTTGCAGGACACATGTGTCTACAACCAGAAGGAATGCAAGTGGATTCAGAACAATAACACACAATAATCTAGTTACCTCTTATCTTCGTTAAGCCTACTGCGCAAGATCTATCACAAATCTACCACAATAATGCAATAACAGTATAATAGAAGCAAAATAACACAACATCAATCACACATAACATGAGATATACATGGTTCACCCTCTCTCCAGGGATACATCCATATAAATGTGCTTTATGATATATTAAATGGAAGCATACAGTTCTATATGCACACTTAGCTATAGATCTCTCTTCTTCTCTCTCTTTCTCCCCTCCCTGCGCACCCAGCTGCAGCGTTGATCTTCGCACCCAGCTAAAGATCTTACAACATAGATTTCTCTCACAACAATACGTCTCTCTCAACAACAGTCTCTCCTCATCACATCAACCATTACTATTGAACCCATCCTAGGTTCTCTTGACCTTTATTTATACATTACAATAGCTCATTGACACCCTTAGGCCGAAACCTAGGTGTCAAAATCCTAAATGCTAAAACCCTAGATGACTAAAACCCTAAGTCAACTTGACCTGGATTTTCAGGGCTTCGCCAACCTATCTTTTCTTCTCTCCCACAAAGTGCTCCAAATCACTTGTTGACATCTTCTTCCGCTTTCTGAGTTGTCCACGATCCATCTCTCTTGTTGATCTATCTTCCTTAATCTCCTCATTTAACAACTCATTCTACCATACTTTGCTCTGTCTTTTCTGCTTCTTTGGTCCACTTCGACCTGATCTTAGTCACTGTGTCTTCCACACAGTTTGTAGTTCACTTTTCTGCCTCCTTGTTCTTCACGTTCTTCCTTGTTCCATACCTAAGGGCCAACAATGGGGAATCAAAATTTCTCCTTCCTACATCGTCTCAAATCCTATTCTCTAGGTCTCCATTCTCTTAGTCTCATCAAGAGATTTCCAATCACTATTACCATGCTCAAATCCGAGCTTTAGATTGAAAGTGATTCCCTTCCAAATTTCTTTGGGCATTCATTAGTTGAGGGTCACCTGACATCTACGTGGATCTATGACATTCGTACCCTCCTCAAGCTCCTACATCCACGGTGGTATTCCACCCACCGTCCAATCCAACAGTGGGTTTTGATCTTCATTTGACACATAAGCTATAGGGGAGTTCGACGTTCGACACTTCATTGATGAACGCCCCTTTTCCTTTCTGCACACAAATCCCCCAGAGTCCCGAAATCCCAGACTTCTGAAATGATTCCACGTTGCTTTGGCCTTCAGCCCTTTCAACTTATCCTCAACACCACACTCCAAATCCCTGGAGTCCCGAAGTCCTAGATTCCCGAAGGGCCCACTCTCACATGTGGAGTTGTACTGGATACGAGGGAAAATATGGGTGGGTCCCTCATGTTCCTTCTGCCAGATGGACCAAGCAGTGAGTGCCAGGTGTGATATGTAGATGAGGAAGTGATGACACATGGCCCCTTTAGAGGGTGACATGTGTCACGTGTTAATGGGCACATAGGATCTGCAATACATGAAAATCCAAGTGACATGTGGCACATCAAACATGGGTCCACATCACCTTGGTTAATGTTAGCACGCCATGTCACCTCGGACTGACATCCTTCCAAACCCTCTAATCTCACAATCAATATGCATCCACGTAGACCTCGGGATCTATAGCCTTCGTTTCTTCGCAACTTCGATGTTCGAGGGTTTCATGGTTTAATACTCTCCTTAGTCCCAGAGTAGGTCAAAGATAGATTGACCATGGAGTAGATCCAACGGTCACGAGTGGTCCTGAAGCTCCTCCAGATTGATGGCTCTCGTTAATTCATAAATCCGGGCTTTAGATATTATCAACGCACCACACCTCAAATCCCTCGGAGTACCAATACTACAGACTATAGGATCTGACGCCACACATCCCCTGTCTATCAATGACTGAGATTTACTCCAATGTTCGCGACTTCGGGACATTTCACACTTTGATGACCCTCATCCAAATTCCTCTAGACCAAGATATCTCCTTACACATGGCCTCTCATCCAATGGCCCAAGTCCAACGGATGACATTTGACAGGGGACAAGGGTGACATGTGGCCCGATCAACTAGTGCCACATGTACAGGCCCATTTGACCCCTGAGATATGCAAAATCCCCAAATCAGGGTGACACATGCCACACCTATGACATGTCCACGTTACCCTATATGATGTCAATGTGCCTCGCCACTCTGGCCTTCGACACTTTGGTGATGTGCACAATCACCAACATGTCAAAACCTCCCAGACATACTCGATCTGTGGACACATGTTCTGATTGATGGATGGTTATGAGGGGTTCTCAACGGAGTCACCAGATTGACAGCTGAGAAGGATCCTGAAAGATCCAAGGATCGATGGTCCATGTCACTTTGTAAATTTATCATTTGAGAGTTTTGGAGGTGCAACACCTTTGTTCTCCCGAAGCAATCAATGCTAGACTGACCTCAACATAGATCTAACAGTCAGGGAAATTCAAGAGTGTCCTTAGATATACAGCCCGCATTACTTCATGACCGATATGTGGATCGGGGTTTAACATGGTAACGAGTCCCACGGTAATGGGTAAATGACCACTAGTTGTTAGTCCATCGCCAAGCCACCGACTCGATAGGTCATCTTTGACGCAATTTGGTCTTTGCAATGTTTATTTCCCCCGAGGCTCTGGACTCTCGGAGTCTCGAACAATTATCCCCCTCCAAAATAAACCCAAGGTTCTTAGGCCTTGGTTATATGGAGCTTTGTCAAGCCCAAAAGGCTACAGTCATACCTCTTGGAAAAGATTTGGTTAAGGTCGCAACACCCCAGAGCTCTGAACTCCCAGAGTTATGAAACCATAAAGGCTTAGCTCCTTTTAGCTAGCACATGGTTCTCATACCTTGGTCATATGGACCCTCTAATGAGTCTCAGGTTGTAATCTCAACTCTTAGCCGATATTTGGTTAAGGCTGTGAGAATGAGCCTATGGTCTCTTAGGCTACGGGTTGGAAGGAACCACCTTCAAATTCGCAGAACTTAAGTTCTAAAACACGGCGAGGTATTTTTGAACCAACCTGGAGACCAAACCTATCACCTTACACCCATTCAAAAGAAACGACTTACATAATATAAGTTAGGCATTATAGTCATTAATTTCATGAGAGGCACAAATCATCACCATCATAGGCATTCAAATCATACATTCCAATTTAAGTGCACAGGGTATAATAAGTACTTATCTATTACAAGATACAACCAACCAAATAACTACGGGTGTTCTCCTTTTCACCCAACCATAGGCTCAGAGGCATTCATTCTTAGCACTCTAGCCACCCCTGTGCCAAGCCATGTTATCATTAGGGAACTTATGATGTTTCTCAGAGATATTCTCTTTGCCAAAAAAAACCTGCGAGGTTTATCAGGTGCTTCCTCAGCATCAAGATCATGTCCTTCCTCTTTTCTTCTGCATATCCAGGTCATGCATTCCCCTATGTGCATGCACTCTTTTCTAGATACTATTCTGCTCTTGGTAAAGCCTCACGTGCATGCCTCTCTACCTGAACTGTTTGCATGGGTCTATCCCCTTGCACACACACCCTCCTTGAGAAGGTTATTTGTTTTCTATCTTGTTCCTTCTATCATAAGGAAACTCGAGTCAGCTTGGTTTTCCAGACCCTGTGGTACTTTGGGCTGACTTTCTTCAGTTAGACCATGCTTCCATTCATGGGGTGGTTGATGGTTCAACCATCGGTCCTTTCTTCATTAACGTATTCCTATCCTTGGGAACCAGAGGAGGTTTATTATCCTCATCAAAGGGAAAATTTGGGGTCATTTGACATAATGAACCCTCTCTATATTTTTCTCATACTTTTCTCTAGTGATATCATGGCCAGTACTTCAAGGATTCACCCCCATAGTCATTCATTAGTAATCTAAACAATAATACATTTACATTATTCACATGCCATAGGATGCTAATTATAATTAACGATTAATTACAAGCTGGGGGAAACATGGGTGTTACAATCCCCTCCCCCTTAAAGGAACATCGTCCTCAGTGTTATTTCTCAGTAACACCTTTCATGCCTTTCTCATTCAGCTGCTTCAAAAATATTGATCCTCTTTCATGGTCAGGTCCTTTCTAGACTCTTGGCCTTCATTACCTGTCTTCACTAATTCTTGGACAACAAGCACATTAATCACAATTTCATGTGAAAACATATTACTATTGTTCAAAATTAAAGAGGAAATTTTTCACAATATAGCACGATACTTATCTGTACAGTTCGTGGATTTGTATCCACATGGATGTCTCATTTTCTTGGCTCACTATTTTTCTTGGACATACCCATTGTGTGCATGATCCCAATCAATAGTGTATAAGAATTATCAAAGTCCATTCTTCCTTGCAGTCACTTATCCTCCAGGCCCAGGCTCAGGCATCACCTTCTTTGCTATACAATTCTTCGGGTGATCCATATTGCTTTTCCAAGTCTTTCTCGCACAAGAAGAATTTTAGAGACCTCATTAAGCCTTATAGTCGAGGTGTCCCTCAGAATTTCTCTTCTGAGGTGTCCCTCCAGCTTGTGTTACCACACCACAACATGTTCTAGGGAGATCATGGCTTACCACAGGGTTCTCATGTCTCAACAATAGCCTCTTTCATTCTTTCCATCTTGACAACCTTCATCTATCCTCCCTAGACATATCTTTTTCGTATCACTTGTATCACATGTATACATAAATCATGAGATATTATCATCAATTTTAAATTCAAAAATTTCTTGCAAATCTATCATCCACAGATTTCCAAATTTCCACATTTATTTTTAGATCTGTTCCACACAGGAAACAGATTCACAAGTATGGGACTCTCCTCCCCATAGCAATTTATCTCATCAAGAAATTGGTCTTCCTTATGGGCTTACAATGCTGTCATATCCAAGACCCTTTTTGTTCCTGCAATTCATTCCATTCCTCATAGTTTGGCTTAACAGGCAATTGGTCTTCCATATGGCCTCACAACATTGCCATATCCAAGACCATTTTCATCTTGCAATTTCAACATTCCTTAGCCAAACAAAATTTTAGTATTCATGCACATTATATTTTCAAAATCATGCATACTAATAGTTCAAGTCATTTTGATCTAAGAAAGGGTACAAATAAAAATGAAATATATCATTGTTTATGTATGCATCCTTTCAACATACTAAATTTTTCCAAATGCAATTCAGATATCAAATAACTTTAATCAGTGTGCCAATATCCATGGCCACATCCATACCCAATGTACCTTTACATTGGTTTTAAATTATTATAATTCATGTCAGGCATTCTTGCCAAGGGGTGTTGGAACTCATCCCACTTATTACAATATGGATTCTCTTTCATATTTATTATTATAGAATAACCATATTTTCTTCTCTGAATCGATCACAACCTCAAATCATCACTCATTGAACTCAAAGTTTCACATGAATGCCTTTAAGCATTTCTTTCCTTACCAATAATCAGGGTACCAACATTTAGGGTCACCTAATTTATCTCTTTACCAATCGTACAAATCTGTAGAGTACTGGAAGATACTTCTTCCACAATGGGAAGCCGTATGTATACCCCATTCTTTTACCACATGCATCTTCTCAATGCATTAAATCAATGTGCTATCTATGAGCACTTTTGTTTCCAATCATTCCTTGATTGTTCAATGAATTCATGACATATCAGTTCGTGAATTCTTCCAAGGGTTAAAATTAGTCTTTACTGCTAGAGGTTCACACCTCCATCATTTGAGTTCTCCTTCCTAAATCATACCCTACTTGGGTATTCATAGCATACAACTGCCTTTCAAAATTTCATACATAACATTAAGACAATAAAACATTTCAGAAGGGATTCTTACCCAATCCCTTCATACCTTGTGCCATATAGGCATGAACACTTTTTATACATGTTTTGGCTGCCCCCGCCCTCTCTGATATTACCTTATCAATGGTGCTTCCTGGGGACTTCTAAAGTCTCTTCAACAATTTTTCCACAACAACCTGCTCATAGTCATCCTATGATTGAGGTTGTCCTTCATTGGAAATTGTCTTTCTCAACAACTGCAATTTATTTCTACACACGACATACATCACAAATGTGTTCGCCGTCATGTAAAATAAAAATTCTTGTGCCATAGCATTTAAATCAACAAAACATTTTCATACATGTCCTAGCATGTCTTTATGCACTTCATCACATTATCCTTAATGTTTTCATGAGTGCAACACAAACATTTCTCAACTGTTTCTATAGTAATAAAACCATCATCACTATGGTGTCAAAACATTTACTTTCATCAATATACCAACTTTCTCATCCCAGAGAAAAAAATAGTACACAGCAAGAAAAGAATTGAGGGCTCTCCCCTTCTTCCAACTCTTTCTACACTGCCCGAGACTTTTCAACCCAGCTGAGTTATATCTAATGCCTCACTGTCTTTTCTTAACATGGCTTCAACCAAGCCTATTCAATAAAAAATACTCATTTAGTCATTCTCTCTTTTTCCAGCTGTACTTGTTTTCACAACTGCTCATCTAAGACCTACAACTCCGTAAGCAATTCAGAGTTCTTAGGGTAGAAACAATGTTCCTCCTTTTGATTTTCTTTTATTTTTTCATTTACTCCCTGTTGGGATCTTCCTTCTCTATTCTTTGAGAAGCCTTGGTTAGGCCTCACCCTAACCTTTTTGAATACAAAAACATGCTTTAATAGAAAACTTTTTGTTCATAATGGATCATGAACCTGTGCATCCTGCACATTACCATTCGGTTATTAGAATTGTCAATATTCATTTATTAGTCTTCTATTCATTACATGAGTTTTTCAAAATGTAATCCAGGATTCTTATATATATATATATATAGATAAGCTTGTAGCTCACTTCTTAATTCTCAACAGACATTAAGGTTGTGACTTTGTTCTCTTGACAGAGTCTTCACACAGTTCCTCCACAAGGAACTCCTTCAGCACACAACTTCCTTATTGTTGCATATCCATCACTAACTGTGTTGGACTCAACCATGAGTTAACTTCAGCTGTTTACCAAATATTCCATAAGGAATATAAACATGCATCTTTTTCATGCATCCAAATTATGTATCCACACATATTTTGGTTTTGTTACATACATCCATGATGTACTTAACCATATGAATAATCATAAGCCTGTGTGTAGCTTCCCTAGGTATAGTTTGCATCTCACATACATATTTTCATTAAAATAAATTAACTCATGATTGTTCACAATCATTCTCATGTGATCTTCAAAGGCATAATCATTTGCCTCTTATCATAACAAAAGAGCATCCTTGCTCCCTTACTCTTTCAACTATTATATTAGTCTTTCTCGAGGGAATGGAACAGATTCCCCTCAAGATATCATTCAAAACAAAACTTTCATGACTCTTCAGAATGGATTCAACCATGCATCCATGGCATTCATTAAACTTTGTCAAGTGAAATTCTTGCCTCACATTCCACTCATCAAGGAAGTCATATTGTGCCTTTTGTATGCATGTATTCATACAGGTGCATCACTTGCACCTTTAATATCATTCATATCTAATTGGTATTATTACCTGTCTTCATTTCAAGAAGCTTCACAATGCATTAAATCCATGCAATCGAGCATATACAAACATAGCCAAACATTCATCATGCAAGATCTTTGCTTGCACCCTTTCCATGTCATACATGCACATGGACATATCATACTTCCAGATCCTCCTCCTAAGGATATTGCTACCATCCTTATGAAAAGCCTCATAGGGGCACTCAACACTAAGCTTCCCTCTCAGTTGAGAGATTTTAGTCATATTATTCTTTTAAGCATGTACACACACACACACACACACACACACACACACACACACACATAGGTGCATCTCTTGCAACTTTTTACCTCATCCGTTCACATTGATATTTTTGTTCTAATATTAGTGTCCTTTAGTGAGATATTATAGTCTCTCATACGACTATTCTCACAGCCATAATTCATACTGATGTTTCCCTTTCTACATGGAAATAACCAACAAGGGTCACTTTTTTCCTTTCTTTACAATAACAACTAGCAAGAAAAAACCCTTGCCTCATCTTCCATGGAACATTACCCAACTCATAAATACAATCTGGGAAATTATAACCATGCCCAAGGTAACATAATAGCTAATCTATCTTCCAACTGGTCTTGATCAAGAAACCTTTCAATCAAGGAAATCCTTTTTACTTGCTTACTGGGTTACCCCATCAACCATTTTCATTCATGTTGTTAAATATCCTACTATCATCAGGTCTTTATTGACCAATACAAACCAGAAATAGGTCTTACACTACAACCAACCATAGATTTAATTGATTTTATTTTCATGTTACATACATGCAACCGTCATCGTACGCATTACAATATGTTCTCATCTTGCGTTTTCATGCCTAGACAAGTACTCATGCCAATACACATTTTGTACATCTATGAGCTCATAATCTAGCTCATATACCCATATCACTTTTTATCTTTATGGGGATTAGCAATAGTCCCAAAGGACTCCTCTTTATCTTTATTAAATGGATTTATCTCTGCTGCAGGTCTCAACCATCATAGGTCAAGTAAACTAACCCTACACATTTTCATCAGTCCTTTGGTCATGATGATTTATGTGCTCATGGTTTAGTCTTTTAATAACACAGTAATTATAACTACTAAGGATCCTATTAGTCCTTACCATATTTCCTTAACCATTCTAACTCATCCTCATAAGGAACTATGTACTCAACATCATCAACATTTCACTTATACTGCTATAGTCAGATCATCGCTAACCATATGATCACCATATTTTACATTCAATGGTAGACTATAATAAATATATATGCATGTCATATGTATTCTCGGTCCTTGTGATATGAATTTCAACATATTTTCATGCACCAAGTATTATACCCCTATCTGCAGTGCAGACGGGTTCCACTTACTTACCTCTTTGTATTCTTGTGCATAGTCATGCCCTTAGCTAATATGTATTTAAAAAACCTTAGCACAACCCCAAGATATTGAATTTTCTCATGTCATTCCACTTCTCCCAAGACTTATTTTATTTTACAAGGGGGTTTACCCTAGTAGGAAGTTCCTTTCAGTTAGGATAGGTCAATTAGTCCGATCTTACCTACTTCCATAAGGCCTCTAGACATGGAGGATTGTACTCATGATGTGATATCTTTCATTTAATTAGCACTCCTAATTAACAGAGGCTTCATTAAGCCTACTTTTGTAGGACTGACCATCATTTCCTAGGAGAAATGATAGTCTTCTTCTGCCACAGTCTAGTATGATTCAATCTTGTTTGGTAAAATACCAACTGAATTTTAATCCGCATCCCTTTTTCTCAAGGAACTTATGAAGATAATTTTCGTACTGTAGTAATATTCTCAACAGGCTCATCTTAGCCCTGGTCACCTAATCTTATGACTGTACAACAACACGTACAATTACAAAGTGAAGTCAACTTCTTTATTTGGAAACATTAGCAACATACAGAGCATATTTCCAAAACATCTATCAACAATAGAAGGTTTCATTCCTTTCTTCAGTAGAGGTTTACTAAGCCTCTTAGGAATGGGTAAAATAGGGTGTTACCCCTTAAAGTCCTCTAATAATATTTTTATATGACCCATGCATGATCCCAAGCAGACCAAGTGTTGTTGCCATGCTCTAATACCAATTTGTAACACACCCAATCCCTTAAGTACCTTTTTAAGGAATGGGGCATCAAAATTTCACCTTCCTCCATCGTCTCGAATCCTCTTCTCGAGTTCTCCATTCTCTAAGGCTCATCAAGATCTTTCCAATCACCATTACCATGCTCAAATCCGAGTTGTATATTGAAAGTTATGCCCTTCCGAAGTTCTTTGGGAGTTCATTAGTTGAGGGTCACGTGGAATCCACATGGATCCCTCACATTCATACCCTCCTCAAGATCCTACATCCATGGTGGTAGTCCACTCACCGTCCAATAAAGCAACTGGTTTTGATCTTCATTTGACACATAAGCTACAGGGGAGTTCGTCGTTCGACACTTCGGCGTTGAACACCCCTTTTTCTTCTACATGCAAATCCTCTGGAGTCCCTAACTCTCAGACTTACAAAATGATTCCATGTATCTCCAACCTTCATCCCTTTCAACTTATCCTCGACACCACACTCTAATTCCCCAGACTCCCGAAGGGCCCACTCTCGCACGTGGAGTCATACTGGATATGAGGGAAAATATGGGTGGGTCCCTCGTGTACCTTCTGCCATATGGACCAAGCAATGAGTGCCAAGTGTGATATGAAGATGAGGCAGTGATGACACGTGGCCCCTTCAGAGGGTGACACGTGTCATGTGTTAATGGGCACATAGGTTCTGCAATACGTGCAAATACAAGTGACACGTGGCACGTCAAACGTGGTTCCACATCACCCTGGGCGACGTCAGCATGCCATGTCACCTTGAATTGACAACCTTCCAAACCCTTCGATCTCAAGGTGAATATGCGTTCACATAGGCCTTTGGATCTACGACCTTCGTTGCTTCGTAACTTTGACGTTTGGGGGTTTCATGGCCTAATCCTCTCCTTACTCTCCTAGTAGGTCAAATCTGAATTGACCATGGAGTAGATTCAATGGTTATGAGTGGTACCAAAGCTCCACTAGATCGATGGCTCTCATTAATTTGTAACTCCAGGCTTCAGATATTATCAACACACCACACCTCAAATCCCCTGAAGTGCCAAGCCTCCGGAATATAGGATCCAACACCATGTTTCCCCTTTATATCAATGAATGAGATTTACTCCACCGTTCGTGACTTCGAGATCTTTCACACTTCGATGAACCTCATCCAAATTCCTCTAGACCATTAGATCTTCTGCCACGTGACCTCTCATCCAACGGCCCAAGTCCAATGGATGAAATTAGATAAGGTACAAGGGTGACACATGGCCCGAGCAACTAGCGCCATGTGTCTAGGCCCATTTGACCCCTGAGATCTGTGAAATCCCCAAATCAAGGTGACACATGTCCCACCTACGATGTGTCCATGTTACGCTAGATGATTTCAGTGTGCTCCATCTCTCTGAACTTTGGCATTCTGGCGATGTGCACAGTCACCAATAGGTCAAAACATCCCAAATATACTCGATCCATGGAAACTTGTCCTCATTGATGGACGATTAAGAGTGGTTCTCAACGAAGTTCCCAGATTGACGGTTGAGAAGGATTATGAAGGATCCAAGGATCAATGGTCCACATCACTTCGTAAATTCAATATTCAGGAGTTTTGGAGGTGTAACACCTTTGTTCTTTTGAATCGTTCAATGTCAGACTGACCTTGGCATAGGTCTAACGGTCAGGGAAATTCCCAAGTGTCCTTAGATCTATGGCCCGTGTTGCTTCGTGACTAGTAAGTGGATCAGGATTTAATGTGGGAACAAGTCCCATGGTAATGGTTAAATGACTTCTAGTTGTCGGTCCACCGTCAAGCCACCGAATTGATAGGTCATCTTCGATGCAATTTGGTCTTTGTAATGCTTATTTCCCTCGAGGTTCTGGACTCTTGTAGTCCTGAACACTTAGCTCCCTCTGAACTAAACCCAGGGTTATTAGGACTTGGTTATATGGATCTTTTTCAAGCCCTAAAGGCTATAGTCATACCTCTTGGCCAAGATTTGGTTAAGTTCGCAACACCCCAGAGCTTCAAACTCCCGAAGTTCCGAAACCAGAAAGGCTTAAATCCTTTTAGCTAACACAGAGTTCCTAGACCTTGTTCATATGGACCCCCTAATGAGTCTCAGGTTGTAAGCTCAACTCATAGCCAATATTTGGTTAAAGTCGTAGGAATGAGCCTGTGGTCTCTTAGGCTACTGGTTTGAAGGAAGCACCTTCAAATTCGCAGAACTTAATTTCTAAAAAAGGGCAGGGTATTTTCGAACCAGCTCGGAGACCAAACTTATCACCTTACACCCATTCAAAAGAAACGAATTACAGAAGAGCGGTTAGGCATTATAATCATTAATTTCATGAGAGGCACAAAGCATCACCATCATAGACATTCAAATCATACATTCCAATTTAAGTGCACAATGTATAAAAATTACTTATCTATTACAAGCTACAACCAACCAACTGACTATGGGTGTTCTCCTTTCCACCCAACAATAGGATCAAAGTCATTAATTCTTAGTGCTCTGGCCACCCCTGTTCCAAGCCATGATATCACTAGGGAACTTATGCTGTTTTTCAGAGATCTTCTCTTTGCCACAAAAATGCTATGAGGTTTATCATATGTTTCCTCAGCATCAATCTCATGACCTTCCTCTTTTCTTCTGCATATCTGCGTTGTGCATTCCCCTCTGTGCATGCGCTCTTGTTTGGTGTCTATCTTGCTCTCTGCAGAGACTCACACATGTTCCTCTCTCCTTGAATTATTTGCATGGGTCTATCCCCTTGCATGCACACCCTCCTTGGGAAGGTTATTCTTTTTCTATCCTGTTCCTTCTGTCAGAAGGAAACTCGGGTCAACATGGTCTACCAGACCTTGTGGTACTTCGGGCTGACATTTTTCAGTAATACCATGCTTCCATTCATGGGGTGGTTGATGGTTCAACCACCGGTCCTTTCTTCATTAAATGATTCCTATCCTTGAGAACCAGAGGAGGTTTATTATCGTCGTCAAAGGGAAAATTTGGGGTCATTTGACATAATGAACCCTCTCTATAGTTTTCCCATTCTTTCCTCTAGTGATATCATGGCCAGTACTTCAAGGCTTCACCCCCACAATCAGTCATTGGCAATCTAAACAATAATACATTTACATTGTTCACATTCCATAGCATGGTAATTATAATTAACAATTAATTACAAGCCGGGGGAAACATGGGTGTTACAAGTAGCTTGAATAAAACACAATATGAAAGTGGCCCATGATAGATAGAAATGCTATGAAAACCTAAATAGGGCTCCTAGAGAGTTTAAATTAGGGGATCATGTGTATCTCCGAGTTATGCCCAAAATAAGTTCCTTGAGGATGGGAACATGTGTTAAGATGAAACCTTGATTTTATGGACCTTTTGAAATTCTGGACAGAGTGAGACCTATAGCATATATATTAGATTTACCTCCCATACTGAAAGAACATAATGTTTTCCATGTTTCATTGCTAAAGAAATATATACATGATCGTTCTCATATAATTGATTGTTCTGTGATTCAGGTGGAACCAGAGGGAGAATTCCGGCCAGAGCCATGTTGTATACTGGACAGGAAAGAGATCCTCCTTATCAATAGAACCATTGGACAGGTCAAGGTGCAGTGGAAACATTTTGGTCTCGATGAAGCTACACGGGAACTGGAGGATGCCATGAAACAAGCATAACCTTTTTTTTTCATTGTTGTATATATATTTTTTCGTGGCAGATAGAACACCAAGGACAATGTTCCTTTAAGGGGGAGGGGATTTTAAGACCCATGTTTCCCCCCATCTATATATATAATTATTATCATGACTAAAACTATAGACATACTTGTTATGTGATCATTAAAAGACAATGGACCTTTGATAAATTATGTAATGTAAATATTTGGTTATTAATGCAACAAGAAGATGTTGAACTATTGCTGAAGGGATGGCCTTCATAGGTTATGATGTCATGAGAGGAATGGTGCAGGAGGGAATCTATTACTAGTTGAAATGACCCTGCCATGTAGTGCCCTATTAAATTAAAACAATGCAGACCTTGAACTATCCTCAGCCTGGAAATTTGATTACCGATCAAGATGGTAGTTGGGTAGTCTCCTTCGAGAATCAATTAAGGGATGGGTAGAGTACCCATCGGTAAGCTTCTGACACGACCCATGAGGTCTTGAGGAAGAATAAATGAAAATAAAGGATATAGTAA
>JZKD02S1931848.1:376097-386457 GCA_000966675.3 Picea glauca
TCATGGCTTTTTATAGCCAAGCTTTGAGCTATTATGCAACCCCTTTTGAATGTGAAAAGAGGCCCTTTAGGGCACCATTAGGTCTTTGACCAGCCTCCCCACGCAGATTGAGCTCAGATTTGATGTCAAATCGACTTGGGAGCTGATCCAATAGTGGTTGGGAGGCCGACCAGTTCCATAAATGCGCCGTTTGGCAGGTGTGCGGGTTTTGCACACCATATCCACGCTTATGCACCCGATATACAAAGATGTTGCACGCATGCGCGCGTTCTCAATGGGTGCAATGCGCCTTTTAATTTTTTAGCCATTTTTGTATAGTTTTGGCTCTTTTGCTGTGCTATGGAATTAATCCTTGTGCCATGAATGACTGTTTTTCTGTGCTGGTGATGCGGAGTTCTTGTCGCCTTGTGCGGACAAAATTCCAGTGATAACACTTGTGTCCTGCAACCCCCTATTACTACTTCAGGTGAGACTGCATCTTCTTCGTAGGTGTTGTCAAAAGGGCCAATAGTTAAGGCTTGTTGGTGCGCTGTTAGAGATGAACCCCAGGTCTGCCTCTGTGCCAAAAAATGGTTCTGTTGCCAGGACTGGGATCTTCTTGAGGGAATGTCAAGGTGGTTTCCATCAAAGACAAAGATTTATAAGTGGATAGAAGAACAAGAGAGAGACTTCATTGAAGCTCAAAACAAGAACCCTAGCCTGAGTACATAGGATTGGTTGGGAAGGTATATCTTTACTGATATACACAATATTTTCTTTGGAGGAATTCATCAAGAGCTATACGAGTGGCTAGCCAGATTAGCAGATACTTGGTTTGAGATCATACTCAGACCACCTTTGGTTTGGACGACGACGTTGATCAAGAAGGTCAAGAGAGTTGATAACGTCATGTCAAGAGCAGTAGATCACTGGTTTGATAGTACTATTGGAGGGTACATTACTAAGTTTGTTGTTGATAGAGTAGAGTCATATAGCCAAGCAGAGAGATATTTCTTTAAGGGGCCTAGAGGAAAATTTTTACACTTTTTGAAGTTGAAGATCAATATGATATTGCATGAGAAGAACATATTGAAGATAAAGTAATCAATTTGATCGAAAATCTAATGTTCAAGAACTCAGACATCGACAATGACACAGAGGTTGGACACACGCGCAGTGGGAGATCATTTAGAGAAATTCCTCTAGTGAACCTATTTGAGGAGAAGCACGAACCACTGGCATAGAACGAAGGTTTCTACAGTGGAGAAGAATAAGAGCTATTGAACGAGGAATATTCAGGGTCCGCTAGGGAAGAGGAAGGGAATACTGAAGAACTTCGCTGAGAAGAATCAGAGACTTCAAGAATTGTGCCTACTGTCGAAGTAAGTACTATCACTCCTTCTGTTGTTTTAGCAGCATTAAGTAACCAGCGTAGTCAGAGTTATCAGAGCACTCAGAGCACTGTTTCAAGCAGTTCAGTGCATACTCAGTCAAGAAATATAGAAATATCTATGGTAGATGAGATGGGGTTACCTACCTTTAGGGGAGATGGATCCGAAGATCCTGATCAACATTGGTTCTTATGCGAAGTTGTATGGAGTATTAAGAATGTGACTGGCAAAGCTGTTAAGAGAGCTCAATTTAGTACTACCCCAAGAGACCGCGCACTGAGCTGGTACATGAAATTTGTCCAAGGAGTTGCACAACCTAAACTGCTGAATTCCATTAAGATTGCATTGATTTTCGAATTCAAGAAACCTAAGTCGGAGTCACAGTGTATTACAGAATTGAAAGAGATCAAGAAGAGAGTAGCTGAACCTATTTGGGAGTTTGATCAGAGGTTTAAGACCTTGAAAAGCCATTTGAGTTTTCAGATTCCAGACGAACAGAATAAAGAATGGTTCATTGCTACCCTCTTGCCACACATCAAAGTCCCCTGATGCAATAGAAGATTGCTTCATAGGCTGAGGCACTGGAGATTGCCATGAAACTAGAATCAGCCTCTATGGGAGAATCCATCTCAGGTATGAGCCAAATTTTGAGTCAGCTAACTAGCTTATCATTGCAGGTCGAAGATATGAAGAAAGAAAAGGGAAAATATAAAAGATAAAACATCTGGTGTATCATATGCAAATCAGAGGGCCATGAAAAGGAGTTTCCCCTATTTAATGAGTACTTGGCCTCTAGATCTCCGATCCCTTTGAATCAGGTTACTCTACCTTGGTGTGAGGTATGTAGAAACTGGCATCACCCTGGTGAATGTTATTACATGAAAAAATATGTCTAGACACCTACAAATATGTATTTCACATTCGACAAATCTGTGGGGCATGATGAGAAGAATTGTAGAGTTTATGACCTCCTGCATGAAAGGTCAAGGGACACATACAAAATTCAAGGCGAAGTACAACAAGAAGGAAATACTACGCAGTTTAATTCCCCAAGAAGAGGAAAATTCAACCCTCGCGGTGGATTCCGAGGAAGAGGACGAGGAGGAGGCATGGGTCGAGGTCGAGGTCATATCATTTGTTATAACTACACTCAACCATGTCACTTGGCAAGGGACTATCAGAACCCTTTACCACTTGCAGCTACTACAACTCATTTGAACACGTGATCGAAGACTGCCCAACATTGTTGGCTAAACTTCAGGAAAGTTGGGGTGGAATACAACAAGTCTAATTAATATTAGCTAAACCTCTTAGAGAGGACCCCAGAGTCATTGTTATCGTGAGAGGATGCACTGCCACATGAGAATATAGGGTGACTCCAGAGAAGAATAGAGAGGGATCAGGGGTCAGAAGAGCTGCAGAGAAGACACAGTTGTTTGATCCATGGAAAAAGAAGCATACATTTGAGGAGGCTAGAAGATAATTTGGAAGAGAATGGGCTTCTTTATCGAAGGCAGAGCCAGAAGTGAAAAAATTTGGAATGCCTCTGACATTCGATCAATCTGCATCACCTAGCAAAGGAAAAGAGTTAAGCAAGATTGTAGGATTATTGTATACATTTATTGACCTAATTAAGGATGAAAGATCCATACAAGAACTACAACACCTGATCAGATAGTATGAGATAGAAAGAGTGGACCCTATGATGAGTAGGGATATGAACCAAGTATCGAGGAAAATAAGGACAAACAAGGAGCTACACCTTAACATTCATATTGGAGACTATGATATATATTATGTTTTCCTCGACTTGGGATCATAGGTCAACGTGATGACAAAGCAGACCTAGGCACTGATGGGAAAACCAAAGCTAATTTACTCGACTATTAGGCTCAGAATGGATAATCAGTAGGTGGTGATCCCTTTTGGAAGATTGGAGCATGTCCCTGTGGACATCGACGGGGTCAGGATGTTTGTAGACTTTGAAGTCATTGAGATTGTGGATGAGAGTTGTCCTTATCCTGTGTTGTTGGGTTTTGATTAGGCCTTCAACAATTTGATTGTTGCTGATCTAAAGAAGAGGAGAATGGAATTAAAGGGTAATGGCCTTAGGGTCATTGCCCCTTTGGACCCTGATGAAGGTCGCAGGTACACATAGCCAATTAGAGAAGAAGACCGCGCATATGAACTAGAAAATATTTACAAATTGACAGCAAGACAACAGGATTACATTAATCCTACAACAGATGGGAATTTGAGCTGGCGGAGTGAAAGTGCATGCTCATCAGATTCAGAAGAAGCACTCGAGAAGTGGCAGAACAATATGTATGAAGTTTATGCATGGAGGTGTGCCAGATTGACCAGGCAAGTTCAGTGGATCGGCACAGAAGTAAGTAACCTGCCCACATTTGATGGTTTGAATCATTTAGAAACATTCTTATTATATTTTTAATAAGTTTTACCAACACAACATAGGTTTTTGGAACTGGATGAAGCTTTGAAAGAAACTCCAGTGAGATTGTGGGGAACACATAAGAAGAACATTGTGGAGTGGGTGCAATGTCTCACTTTGATGAAAACACGATTTTTAGACAACATCGAAGGGTGCAAAATTCGGTATACGGGTCAATGTTGTCTGAAATACCATGTGTGAAGTTGTGAAGAGGACTGGAGTAGCATTCCTCATGAACAGTGGGGGCACAATTTCATTAACACTTTGGATACAACACCTATCAATTGGTATCTACAAGCAGAATTGCACCTCACCACTTCAGAATGGTATGGTATGACCCAGAACTTCATAACTACTTTTTTATTTGAGAGTCATTACCCTACAGTAGACCAAGATTTACAAGTTATAAGGCATAAATTCTTTGAGGAAGTACCTAACCTTACTTTGGAGCAAGAAGAGGATGAATGGACTGCACATCTTCAGAAATTACAAGGTTGTTACAATATAAATGCCGATGAAGCTGATGATCCTAGGAACGTGAACATCGTAAAAAATAAAGGACAGAGAGACATAGAAGGACCTGGGGTCAAACTGCCTTTTATTGGGTAGCCCATCAAAATCAAGAAAGTTAACATTGGAATGGAGAAAGCACTTAAACTGACAAACTTTGGAGATTACTAAGATGATGCCACCATTGATAAGATCACAAAATTACTACATGAATACTAGGACTTGTTTCCAATCAAGTTCACAGACATGAAGGGAATTGAAGGGCCCATAGGAGAGATTAAGATTCCCTTGAAACCAGATGCAAGACTAGTCAAGTAGAGACCCTATAGACTAAATCCTAAATACAAGTAGAAAGTTAGGATTGAACTAGACAGAATGTTGGAAGTAGGAATTATAGAACCTGTTGAAGAATCAAAATGGATCAGCCCTATGGTGGTCAAAGACAAGAAGTCAGGAGAGATCAGAATCTGTGTAGACTTAATTAAACTTAACGATGCATGTCTACATGATCCCTTTCCTACACCATTCACTGACGAAGTGTTAGATAATGTTGGAGGACAGGGAGTTTAATCCTTCACAGATGGATTTTTAGGGTATCACCAGATCAGGATTGCCAAGGAAGATCGACATAAGATCGCATTTGGAACAGAATGGGGATGTTTCTAGTACACAGTGATTCCCTTCGAATTGAAGAATGTACCAACCATCGTTTCTAGGGTGGTGGTCAAAGCATTCAAGGAATTTTTACATAAAGTTTTGGAAGCATATTTTGATGACTGGACCGTTTTTAGCTTATTGCAAAATCATATCGAATGTTTAAGACTAATGTTGTATAAGTGTAGGCAATGTCAGATTTCCCTGAACCTAAATAAGTGTATCTTCTTTTCACCCTTCGGAGTGCTGCTAGACCATATTGTGTGTAAGCAGGGGTTGCTGGTAGATCCTTCCAAGATCGCGATCATTGTTGATCTACCTACACCCACTTCGGTTAGACAGTTGCGCACTGTGTTGGGACATACTGGATACTACAGGAAGTTCATTAAAGGCTATACACAGATGACAACACCCATGGAAAATATGTTAAAGAAAGATTGTCAGTTTCAATGGTCATAGGAATGTAAGTAGAGCTTCGACACACTAAAACAGAAAATGGTTACTGCGCCTATCTTGGTTTTCCCATACTGGAGTAAGGAATTCCATGTGCATATCAATGCTTCTTCCATTGCATTAGGAGTAGTGTTAGAAAAACCAGGAACAAGAGATATTGACCATCTGTTAGCCTTTGCTAGCAGGAAGCTCTCTACAACTGAGATAAATTACACTACTACTGAAAGAGAAGGTTTAGCCATGGTGTATGTGCTGCAGAAATTTTGACACTACTTGTTGGGAGGACATTTCAAGATGTTCACCGATCACTCTGCATTGAAATACTTAGTCAACAAGCTAGTGTTGGGGGGAAGAATATGTAGATGGTTGTTTCTATTTTAGGAATATGATTTTGAAATTGTGGTCAAGCCAGGGAGAATGAATAAGGGGCCTGACCACTTGTTTAGGTTAGAGCATGGAGAGGAACTTACTAGCTTGGATGATACACTACTAGATGGACAATTTCTAGCCATCAGAAGAGTTGATGATCACTTTGCAGAGATAGTCCATTTCTTGTCTATGGGAATGGCACCTAGTGAATATACAATTATCCAGAAGAAATAGTTGGTAGTTCGTGCTACAGACTTTTCACTTATAGATGGACAACTATACAAGATGGGACCTGATGAGATTTTGAGGAGATGTGTTATGGAGGCAGACAAACCATTGATCCTCACAGAAGCACATGAAGGCATCGCAAGAGGACACTACGTAGGGAAAGCAACAACGCAGAAGGTTCTTAGAGATGGCCTTTGGTGGCCTACTTTACATAAGGATGCTAAGGAATACTATAAATCCTGCGATGTATGCCAGAGAGTTGGGAAACCTTCCAAAAGAGATGAGATGCCTTTAGCACCACAACTAACTTTACAGGCATTTGATAAATGGGCCATTGATTTCGTGGGACCTATTAACCCCCCAGGGAAGTGTACAAGAGCTCGATACATCATCACCGCGACAAAGTATTTGACCAAATGGGCAGAAGCAAGAGAAGCTAAGGACTTTAGTACAACTACAACTGCATGATTTATATTTGATGATATCATAACTAGGTTTGGATTCCCAAATATCCTTATGAGTGACCAAGGCACACATTTTATTAATAATACTATTGAATATTTGACTCAGGAATTTGAAATCCACCATCAAAAGAGCACTCCATACCATCCACAAGAAAATGGGACAATTGAAACTTTCAATAAGATCTTGGAGATAAAGTTGGTGAAGATTTGTAATGTGAACATAGATGATTGGGATTTGAGAGTGCAAATAGTATTATGGGCATACCGAACTACTTTCAAGAAGCTGACAATGTAGATTGCCTTTAAGTTGGTTTATGGCCTAGAAGCAGTTGTCCCTATGGAATATTTAGTTCCTAGTTTAAGAATTGCAACATTTACAGATATGGATGACACGAGCGTTGTTCAAAATAGGCTCGCGTAGTTGGTGGAACTAGAATAAGACAAATGTATTGTAGGATTTCATCAGCAGGTATAGAAGGAATGGGAGAAGGCATACCATCACAGGCATATAAGTTGAAAACATTTAAACAAGGAGATCTAGTATTGGTATATGACAACAAATTCATGAAGCATCCAGGGAAGTTTATAACACATTGGCTTGGGCCAGTTGAGGTCACCCATGTTATAGAAGGAGGAGTTGCGCAGTTTAAGACTTTGAATGGAGAATGGAAGGAAGGTTTGGTGAATGGGAGCTGGTTGAAATTGTACTATGACAACTAGCTACCTTGCAGATATCAGTAAAAGAATAAGGAGAAGGGTCTAGGTACTAGGTGCAGTTGAAACTGGGTACCAGACATAGAAAATACAGTCTGCACATAGTGGGGAGGGACAGAGCAGAAAGCACAGGCTGCTCCGTGCAGTCTGCTTTGAAAGTAATACAAAAAGTCCAATCCTGTAGTGACATGGGATGAGTCACAGGTGAGTGTTGGGGTCCTGTTGGCCCTTGGTTATGGATTAAGGAAGAAAGAAAAGAACAAGGAAAAGGAAAGGTGAAGTACGAACTGTGTGAAAGACACACTGATTGAGAATGGGTCGAAGTGGTCAAAGAAGCAGAAAAGAAGGAGTGAAGAAAGGGAAAATGAGTTGTTAGATGAGAAGATCAAGGAGAAAAGATCAACAACGAAGATGGATCGTGGAGAACTTAGCAAGCAAAAAAATCCACCAACGGATGCTTTGGAGCACCTCATGGGAAAAAAGGAAAGACAAGCTAGCGAAGCCCTCAAAATATGGGTCAAGTTTACCTAGGGCTTTAGACCCCTAGGGTTTTGGTATTTAGGTTTTTTACACCTAGGTTTCAGCCTAAGGTTGTCTGAAAGTCATTGTAATGTATAAATAAATATCAAGAGGAGTGAGGAAAGGTTCGCTCTGATTTCATTGTTATTGTTGTTGTTAAGTGATTACTGTTGTGTGAGTGAGAGAAGTGATGTGTGTGAGAGCATTCTGGTATTGTAATATCTTTAGATGGGTGTGAAGATCAACCCTGCAGTTGGGTGTGCAGGGAGGGGAGATAGAGAGGAGAGAGAAAGAGAAAGATATGCAAGCTAAGTGTGCATATAGAACTGTATGTTTCCATCTTAATATATCAAGAAATGCAGTTCTGTGGAAAAATCCCTAGGGAGAGGGTGAACCACGTATATCTTGCTATTATGTGTGATTGATGCTGTGTTCTTTGTTGTTGATATGATGTCATTGCATTATTGTGTTAGATCTAAGATATAACTTGTGAGGCAAGCTTAAGAGTGGTAGAAAATAACTAGATTGTTGTGTGTTATTGGTTTGGATCCACTTTGCATTTCCCCTAGTTGTAGACACTTGTGTCTTGGAACCCCCTATTGCTACTTCGGGTGAGACTGCATCTACTTCACAGGTGTTGCCGAAAGGGCCAGTAGTTAGGGCTTGTTGGTGCACTGTTAGAGATGAACCCTAGGTCTGTCGTTGTGCCAACACCACCCACAGGCCGGGCTACGCTACTTCAAGCTCACTCTCAGACTTCTTTCTCTTACAAATACCTTTCAAATTAATAAAGGTGCATACAAACAAAGGAACTAAATGACATGTTCAACAATATCCAACAAGCATGCATATTCTAAAGACATATTTTAGAGATAATTAAATATGCAACGGAAATAAACATTACATAGAAAACACAAAGAGAACTTATCTTTGCAAGTAAATTTTCACCAACTGGCTACAGACCAAGGACGTTCCTCCCAACCATAGACAATGTTGTTCTTTTTCTCTCAACAATAGGTCACCCCCGAGCCAGGGATATGAATCCACAATGATGGGTCCTAGTCCAAGTCTAAACACACAATAGTTGGCTAACTAGCTCTCAAGTTTCATAACCACACAACAAATCTAAATATCCATCTCTCTTTCCCCTTCAACCTGCACAAACCAAAGAAATGAACAACTTTCTCTACCATGTATTTCCCACGGCTATTCCATTTCTCTCCATGGACCTAGTGCTACTGGTCAGGAAATATCCCTACTGGAAACTCCAAGGATTCTCAGCCATGGACAGTTCTATCCGAACTTCCATCAAGGTCATGCACACAAGCATCCATTCCCTCTTGGAATGATCAATAAATTATTGCAGCCATTCATCAATGGCTCTCCTCTTCCTACCATTCATTTCCATGCTCATCCTAGGAGAACATGAAATAGTCAGAGAGAGAGTACTGAAGAGGAAAGGAGAACAAGGTGAAGAATAATAACTGAGGGAAGAACGACCCCAAAATATCCCCCAATGGATGTTTAAATAATTACGTGAAGACAAGAGCCACATGTCCTCTCTCCCAAGAAGATCATGTAACCCATTTTCTCCATAAAATCAATTATGGTTAAATAAGATAATAAATGAAAAGACTTAGCCCCTCAATCCCCCTTCTCCCATGGAATCATATCCGCCTATCTCTTTTTTCCTTATCTGTATTGCAGCCAACGATGTATTTTATCAATGTATATGAAGTATTACATTTCCTAGGCACTCTGGCCCCTTTTCGACTTTACCAAATCACTAGCCTAAGTCACAATTACATAATACATTATAGTTCGTAAGGGTTAAAACTAGGATGTTACACTCCCCTCCCCTTATTTTGGCACTGTCCTTAGTGAAAAACACCATTCCAATGTTATTAAAATTACAAATCTAGGCTCTTTGGCCTTAATCCACACAGGCATTACATCCAAATCTTATATACATAGGCACTCTGGCCTAAAATTAAACATGTATACACATGTATTCTAACCCAAAACATGTATAATGATCTTTAGAATTTGTATTTCTCACAGTAGTTCCAACCCACAAGATCTCCTTCCCTATCAGCCTTGCACAACCCAAATAAATAAACCCCTTTCTCTGCCATGTAGTCCCTCATGATGTTCCACTTCTCTCCAGGGCTCTAGTGCACTCGACCAGGAAGTTTCAGAGTTGCGACTTCAAGAACTCTAGCTGCAACAAGTCCACTGGACTTTCTTCATTCCATGCCTTCATCATTGAGCTTGATTTCCTTATGGTGTTATTTTTCATGAGATTACAACTTCAATAGCCAACATCTCATCCGTATTAAAAAAAATACAGTCATCATGAGATATTGTTATAACAATTTCAATCATAAATTTTAAATATGGTTATACAGGAAGATGAAATTTTCCAAGCACGAGCTTTCTTCTCATAATGTTTGGCGCTGGAACTATAGATATTAGTCTTCCTTATGGGCTTACATCCCTTCCATATTCAAGACCATCTTACATGCAATTTCCTTGATTTACATTCAGCCAAAACAATTTGTTAGTAATTAAATTATAATTCCCAAAACTGTTTCATATAGGAAAAACAAAACTTCTAGACATGAGCT